>JAXQQM020083243.1:0-212047 GCA_034641835.2 Pinus albicaulis | reverse complement strand
AACACCCTAAAAACGAAAAGTGTTGATGTTGGAATAACATCATCAATATATTGTGTGCAAAAAACACCTTGAAAACGAAAAGTGTTGATGCTGGAATAACGTCTTTTTTTCAGGGTAAATTGTCAACAGTTTTTTAATAATGGCATTAAAGATAAAATATCATGACTCTGAAAAACCTTAAAATTTCAACGATAAACATGACACTAAAGATAAAATATAAAGTCTTAAAATTCCAACGATTTTTAGGCATCGTATTAAAGATAAAATATCATGTCTTTAAATAGCCTTAAAAATCCAAGAATGTGTTGGAAATATTGTCATTGATGGCAAAGGAACACAAAGGAGAAACACCTGAACTATCACTAAGGCAAAGGAGCAGAGAAGAACCAGCAATAAGGCAAAGGAGAAGACAGGAGTAGCACCTAAATTATCATCAAGACAAAGGAGCACAAAGGAACAATAGTTAAGCAGCAAAGGTAGAAAGGCAGCATTAGACAAGAAGTAGAGGCAACGGATGAAGCAGATAGGTGACTAGAAGCAGAGACAGCGAATTGAAGCAGAGGTAGCAAAGAAGCAGAGAGGTAGCAGAGGCAGCAAAGAAGTAGAGAGGTAGCAGAGAGGCAGCAGAGAAAGCATTAGACAAGAAGCAGAGACAACGCCATTTGATTATTAGTGTCAGCATTGTGTTTTGAATTGAATGAATCGAACTCTGTGTGTATTAGTGGTAGATGAATAAATCTATCATGCAAAGAAAGGAACCTTCATAAGGCTTTTAAGTTAGAAATGAAAGATAAATTCTCTGTAAATAGAGTAAGGGGTCGAACGCTCATTCGGGGTTTATGGTGATTGAGCTGTGTATTGTCGAATACACAAAGAGTTGATGCTTGTTATGTTTTGAAGTAATGTATTGAGGGTTCTATCCAAAATAACTAATGGACAAAATCCATTCCCTGCAATTGTGATGATCAAATCTCATGCAAGAATTCGTGGACAAAAGTCTTGGAATGCACAGGATCATAAAAGAACTGTGAGTCGATGTGGAGCGACCAGATTGTCTGGACGGAGACATTTGCAATCGAGTTGAGACTATAGCGGAGATTCCTGTTTGCCGAAGTGGTCGAAAGCAAATAAAATGCAGAGATGAATAATGAGTGGTCTTGTTTAGACCCTGTTCGGATTATGAAGTCGTAGTGAAAAAATTAACGCGGAACCTTGGTCAAACGAGGAATGGAGAGTAAAATTGCAGTGTTGAACAATCGGTGCAGAGTGAAGTTCGAATGTCTCTTACTAAGTATACAGAACGAGATCGAAGAGTTGAAGAGTGTTCAATGGCGGAATTGAACGAGCACAGACAGGTGTGAACGTGTAGGTTTGGAGGTGCTTTTGTGAAGATTCAAAGGGTTTCCATATAGTCTTAATGAGAATCGTGAATCTATGAAGCCGAACTGTGTTGGAATTGCGAGATTTGGAATGAAAATCGAGTGGAACTTCAGTTTAAGATGAGATTGACTGAAACGGAACCTTGAATAAGCGGGGATATGGAACCGTGAAGCATGAACAGGAAAAACGGTTTTCAAATTCAAACTGGCGGTATTGCGTGGCCTCTCAAGTGGTAAGTAGTTTTCGCTTTTAGAACGCGATATTCGTCTTCGTTCGACACGTGGCAAAGGCGGTAATGATAAAACCATTTTCATTGCGTAAATTTTGAAGATTAAAACTCGTGCATTTTAATTGCGCGATATTGCACGATATCCATCGGATGGGCACCTAAAGCCTTGCTAGAACGCGAGAGAAATTTGACCATTAGATTCCAAGCGAAGTTGCACGGGCGAAAGGTATGTGAATACATGCTAGGACCCAGAACTTTAATGTGTTGATATTCGGTTTATGCATAACGTTGTGGACCATATAGGGAGGTGGGTTTGGCATAATACATATGGGTTATGAAATTTTTGGCGGTTGGAAGTTGTTGTAGCCGCTACAACACCACCCAAAATTTTGGGTATATTTAAAATTTCGGGTCCCCTTATGCTCGCTTAGTCGTTAAGGTCGTTCACCGAACCTGCAGTCAGTGACATCCCAACGACCTATCCCCAACCCCTCATAAGTTGTCTCGCCATCATGATCAGATGCTGTTGTTGCAATCACGCCATATGTGGGAAGGATCATCTAGCGTACGCCCAAACATTATTACCGCAGTCGCGCCATGTGTAATAAGATTGCCATGCATATGTTTTAACGAAAACCTTTTGTGTATTGACGAGTAAAAGCCTTCCCAATGTAGGTCATTAAGCATGTTGTTCGAATACATATTTTAAACTCGTTAATCTCATACATTTTATCTAGGGGCACCATTCGCAAAGAATAATTGTGAACTAATTAATGTTATGTTGATTATACAGGTCCATCCCACGACTGATCAACTCATCATGATTGGCATGGCACCGAGAGAAATAAGATTAAGCCTCTTGCATCTGAAGAGATTAAGGAACCTGGGCTTGTCGACCATACTGTGGTTTCAAACGAATCTCTAGCTAAAGTTATGTTCGAAACCCAAAAAATGATTCTACCCAAAGCGAAAGCAGTGATGTAGAGAGATATGTCAGACGGACCTCCTCTGAGGGTGGCAGCCAACATAAGTATTCTTTTAATATTGGAGGTGTTGAATCCTTTGAGCAGAATTTGGAAGACGCACCAGAAGCGTTGGGTATTGGTCCTCATGATTATGTTCCTATGACATATGTTTCAGAAATGGTCTGGTATCAAGAGTTGTTGAGATGTGCACCTATATTATTGATTCTGGGGCCTCTCATTTACTTTGGGTGAAGAACACAAAGTGGCTTGGGTGTAAATGGACCTAGAGGCAAGGGTGGCCGTGGACTCTTTAACATCAGCAAAACTATGAGAAAACATTATAAGGAGCGCACACTCAATGAAGCAAAGTTATGTTGCACATTTAAACCAAAGTCAAGTAATGGCGAAGCACATTTTGTTTTGGAGATTTTTCAAATTTTATAAAAAAAAGGGCCATTTTTCTGAACCAACAATCATTTTGAGTTGTGTGGGAAACTCTGGCAAATTGGGGACAAGGGGCAATTATGGTTAAATCCAAGCTACACTGTGGATGCAAAATTTATGAGTTTATACAATTTAACCAAGGCAAAATCATATAGGTTCAAAGCCATAAGAAATGGCGGAGCAAAACCATGTCAAGACATTATGAATTGGCACACATTCGATCGGCCTAAGTCGTGTTGTATATGAAACCAAGGCGCAAGGCCATGTAGTTTCCAAACAATATAAAGTGGTGGATCACTAACCATATGAAGACATATTTTAAATAGGGCGTAAACATATCTATGGCGGATATAATGATCCAAGCGTATGGGTTGAACATAGAGTGAAGTGCATGGTATGTTACAACGACCATGGCACGTTGCATGGAGGCAAAGTTTCAGTGGCGGTTTTTGATTCGTGGTTAATTTTTGAGAAGAAAATATACGTATGTTGTGGCCAAACTTATAATCAAGGCGCAAGCGATCAGAACCATATGAAATTCATGACAATAGAGATTAAACATTTCGATGGTGCGGTTTGGACTTATGTTAAAACGTGTTGAGCGAATACAGAATGGTCAAGGGTTATGTTTAAGACATGGAGCGGGCGCAAAGGTTCCGAGGTAAACGTTTGGAGTAGACGCGTGTATTTCGGTCAAACCTCACCATTGAAAGATGCAACACAAATACATCTGGGCGAAAACAGTTTGATGGTGCAGTGTTCATCCGCATAGGGTAGGTATGGCGTTCAACCTTACGTGTGAAACATGGAGCAACGTTGCATGGGCACGTTGCATGGAGCCACACGTCGATGGCAGGTCTTTCAAACTGTGGAGCAAACAAATATATAAAGCGGTCAAAACATTAGGGTTAAAACATGGATCAGAGCTGTAAAGAAATACATTGCATTTTCTATGACAGAGTTTTGTGATCTGGGGCAGTTATATAATATACGGTCAAAACGCGCGTTCAAACATGGAGTCCAACCTGGTAACACACCTACTACGGCAACGTTACAGCAACCGTCGAAGAGTCATAATCAAAAGAAGCTCAGAACTACATGAACGCGTTGCCAAGTGGTGCAATGCTTCTGCGCTGGAGTTTAAATATGGAACACATCATATAATGGCCCAGTGCATATTTAAAAGTGGAGCGAAATGTCATAAAGAAACTGTAGTGGAAATATGCTGATAACTATGGCGTGATTTATGACCGTATAGTTTCCAATCGGATGGAGATTGTTGATACAGGTTCATAAAATGTCGGATATTAGCTATGAGCAGGCTGTAAAATGTGCAATGGGTGATAGAGCACATCCAGCTGATCTCTCGTGCCAAGTCAGGTGCCAAGTCATGCCAAAAAAACCGTATCACCCTTCTTCAGCCTTTTCGACTCTGATTGGAAGCTGCGTTATCGGCCTTGGTATGAAAACTCCTTTATTCAGTTGCGTTTTTGGAATCTACCACAGCTAACAAGCAAAACGCTCTATTGAATCAGCACTATTTGCGTGGGAAACATCTATTTGTTTCCGATCTGGCAGAAGGAAGGTATCAGCCGTGCCATGCATGGAATACATGCCGCGCTAGTTTACAATGCACGCCAACCTATTGAACGCATGGTGCCATCCCCCGTGATATTTGGATGATTTCTTGGAGAAGAGAGTGAAGCGTTTCACACACATTACATCCAAACGCAGAAGGAACGGTCGCTGAGTCGCATGGTGGGTGGAGCAAATGAAAATGCTACTTGCGACCCTGAGCAGTCGCGCGACCCCTTCAGGTCGCTAAGTCGCAATGTATGCCATTGGGCAAGAAGCGCGACCGTGCGACTGTGCGACTCTCCTGAGGTCGCAGGTCGCAGAATGACATACCCGTGGAGAAATGCGACTCAACCAGTTTTGTGACCCCTTGTGATGGCTTTGTCTTTTTCGCCACGTATTTGGCCACTTCTATCTCGACCCCTTGTGACGGCTTTGTATTTTTAGCTCAATTGGTGTGGCATCTGGAAGAATTCTTCAGCCCCTCCAATCGACCCATTTAAAATAATCTCACTTGGTTGCACTACCAATTATAACCAGACTCCACCTCCAACAACAACAAATTTATGAATGCGACCCTCACAAATTCAGCCAAGGAAAATCTAGTGGTTAAAATCAACAGTGCATAAGGAATTTGGCTGCCTCGAGCTTACAAATCCATGTGCTAATACAAGTTTCCCCTTAAACCCTCGCGCTCACGCTTATATTGTGTTGCTGCGCCCAAACGAGGGAGCGTGTCAATACTAGCTTGGGCGCTAGAGCATGTTTAACAGGCATTCAACGATGGCTAAATCTTTGCGAAGAGTTTTGGATCCCTGCCAAATTGTCCACAACTGTTAGAGGTAGAAGGACGTCGTTTTAAGCTGGGCTTCCACACATGGCAGATCTAAGGCGTTTTGCATCCACGGGCTGCCAACACACTTGGAAGGAAAGAGTGAAGATGTAGATAACAAAAGGATCGTGTGTTGAAATGCGCGAAGTCCGCATTTCGAACTCGGTCTACAACCATACTAATTTGCATTTACAGCAGTTGAAGAGGCACATAAATGGCCTACTCAAGCCATTCTCTCTGATGACAAAGTCTTGACCACACAGGGGTCTAAATTTATTTTTCTTCACTCTTGCAAATTAATTAAAATGCCTTTAGCATTATTATTATTTCAATCGCGGAGATATGTGACCTACTTTATTTTAGTGCAGGAAGAACCTTTCAGTCTACACAAAGAGCCAGAGTTTTCCTCAACGAACAAGGGGACCTTCTGAAAACAAGTCGCAGAGGTCGCATAACCCGGGCAGGTCGCAGGTCGCACATTTGTCGAGGTCGCGAGTCGCAGATCTAGAGAGGTCGCAGGTCGCACATTTACCTGGGTCACGAGGTCTCAAATCCAAGGAGGTCGCAGGTCGCAAATCTGCTTAGGTCGCAGGACGCAAATATGCTGAGGTCGCAAGTCACATATTCGTTGAGGTCGCAAGGTCGCATATTTTCCGAGGTCGCAGGTCGCATATTCACTGAGGTCGCGAGGTCGTACAACTGCCCAAGGTCACAGGTCGCAACATCTGCCAAGGTCGCAGGTCGCAAATCCAAGGAGGTCGCAGGTCGCAAATCCAAGGAGGTCGTAAGGTCACACATCTGCCAAGGTCGCAAGGTCGCATATTTTCCTAGGTCGTAGGTCGCATATTCACTGAGGTCGCAGGTCGCACATTGCCCCGGGTCGTAAGTCGCAGAGGTTGCTAGGTCGCAAAGTCGCACCCCTTAGTAAATGCCCGACGGTGCAACCCAGCGACCCAGCGACTAGGTCACAAGTCGCAACAACGGCTCAGGTCACAGGTCACAGAAAATACTGGGTCGCAAGGAAGCCCAACCGTCGGGAAGCTGAAAAGTCAGGAACCCCAGAGGGAAAGCTTTGCCCTATAAATACTTCCTTCAGGAACTTGTTGAAAGGGGCTTTTTCAGTTGGATACTCAAGAGCTACATAGCATTGTATTGAAAGATTATACTCTTAGGCATATGAATACAGATACTTGTTAAAACCCCTTTGTCGGATGATGTGTTTTGCTGTAACAACACTGTGTGTATTCCTTGTACAGTTTCAGAACATCCTATGATTAATGAAACTGCATCCTCAATAGCATCATTTATGCATTATGTTTATCTGTGCTTGTGTTAATGATGTTCAGTTTTCATCGCTTTCTTAATGGATGTTCATACCTTTGTCTATTAGCATTTCATTTTATCTTTTAGGAAGTAAAGGGGGATCTTGCCAGAAAGAACTATTTCTTTTGTGGTTAGATACCTTACAAGCATAACCCCAAAGATGTGCCATTAACTGCACCTCCTTGGGTGTGTATGTTTTATTTATCTTCTCGTTACGCATAGTGTTGTGGACCTGTTTAATGCATCAGTCATGTATTCTGTATCATGTGAATAAGCGTGTGTCCGCGGGTTTAATCAGGTTCTTTTGAGACCAAAGGGAAAGTGAATTAAGCAGTAGCTGGACCCACACCCCGGACGAGATCCCTAATCCAAACAGTTCAAGGTCTAATTGGGACTTTCTACCGGGGAGATCCCCTACTGTTGGCCGGACAGATTTTCCCGTCAACATAAGTTTTATGTTAACTGGCCATATATATAAGAAGTGAGCGCAATACTTGGATATTTAATTAACCAAGGTCGGGTTTGATATATGTTCATAACCATTGTGGACCCCAAGACATTCATATTTGTTGGCATTGGTTTGAAGAATTAAGAGGTAGGCATCTTTATTACGCGATGATCGTTGAATCATCGAATGGTATGCGATAAAGTCTGCAACCGTTGGATAGCTGAGGTAAAATAAAATGGTGTGTCCATCATTGGATTCAATCAATATTTACAATGAAATAATGGTGGGCTAGGTATGAGCATCGATTGTATGCAATTCATTCGTTGGATGGAAGTGGTAAGTTATGAAGATGTTAACGCATGGTAAGTTACATATGTGTGGGCCCGAAAGTGCGTATTAAACTATGCTGATGATTAAAACAAAGTCGAACTTTGGAACGGATATATGTTGAAACCTGAAGTTCATACTTCAAGTATAAAATGCTTTGGTCTAAAGTTTAGTGTTTTGATAACATTTGGTATTATTATATGATGGAAAGTTAAACATACATTGATGTATGTATTGGCCCGAGGAATATATATTGAGTTGTATTCCAAATTTGAAATATTCATTTGATGACTTATGAAGTGGGTTGGACTATGGGTTAACCATAAGATTTGAAATAGGTAAAGAACCACATATGAGTATTGTGAATTGGGTTTGATTTTGAATCAAAGATTGAATTGGTAAAGCGTTAAAGCCTGAGTTATATGCAGAGAGTTATTTGGGTTTTATAGAAGAGCATTGTATATGTGTTGAGTGGTTTTGAACCATATGTTTTGAAGAGCTTCCACAATTTAAAATATTGTGAATTTTGATAAAGCTGCCAGATTTGGAACATAATTTGAGAAATGCATTCTACATGCATAGAAAGCAGGAGAGTATGTGGAACTGTTACATTACAGCAGTAGAGAAGACAAACGCACAACGACCCAAGAACTGAATGGGTTGAATTGAAATACTGATTGTAACTGAAAATGTAAAGTTTTATTTATTTTTATATTGTTTGTGATGCAATGGAAAGTCTCTGTAGGCAAAGAAATACCCCACTATAATATTGAAATGTATACATATTGTTATATTTTTCTGAAGGTGCTAGGCAAGAAAATGAGAAGGTGGAAGGCAAAGAGTCATACATATTCACTTCGAATTCCCTGTGGAATACAAACAGTCATGAGGTGAACTCTATAAATGATATCACATAGATATGTAAAAAGAGGTTAGAGAATGAAGAAATGAGGCAAAGAGGGTAAGAAGAAGGAGGAGTAGATAGAGAAGCTGTGAAGATTCACATATGATTTGAGGCAGATATGAAGGCTGGTAGATAGCAGTGAAGAAGGAACAGAACAAATCTGATATCCAGGTAAATCAACATGTGTTTTTATGAAAGAGTGAGGAAGTTGGTGCTTCCATATCAAGTTGTAGCTTGATAGATGTTAGTTGTAGCTGGCTGAGGTAGGAGCCTCCTGTAGGTTGTAGCCTGCAGAAAATAGATGGGATTTGGAGCTTCCTTGCAAGTTGTAGCTTGCAGAATTGAGGTAGGAGCCTCCTGTAGGTTGGAGCCTACAGAAAATCAGTGGTGAGAGGGAGTTGGAGCCTGTCTTTACATCACAACAATAATAAGATGTGGTTTTCTTCCTTTTTGGGTTTCCACTTATATCTGTTGTCTATGTGCATGATGTTTATGTGTTGATATGGTTTATCTAATCTGCTTAATACTTGCTGCTCACATATTAAGTTTGCTGCTACATTATTTAATAAGTTGATCATGAAATGAAGGTGTAAATAAGTTTAAAGGAAAGTTTTAAAAGTCCATGAATGTGTTAAACTGATTCACCCTCCCCCCCTCTTAGTTTAACTAAGGGTTCAACAATTGGTATCAGAGCGGGTTCCTTTGGTGTAAGCCTAATAGCTTGAAGGAGATCTGGTTAAGTCACAGACTATCAAAATGTACACGTGTTAAATACAACAAACTTTCCTGAATGGAGAGATAAGGTTAAAACAGATTTAATGGCTTATGAACCCGAGGTATGGAAACTTGTATGTGATGGTTACTGCACAGATTCTCCCTCAGTGCAAGAACAAAAGTGGAATGCCAAGGCAAAATGTATGATATATAATAGTCTTCATAACAAGGATCTTGAGTTAATAATGGATTTAACCTCTGCAAAAGAAATCTGGGATAGATTGCATTTCATGCATGAAGTAGACACTAGGGGTTGCATTGTCAAGAAGGAGAAGATAAACCAGAAGAAGAAGAAAAATTCCTTTCAAAAGGAAAAAGGTCAATCAAATGAGATACCTGCCAGGGTGAATGGATGTGAGTACCATGAAGAAATTACAGTTGAGGAAAAAGCCAAACTTGACACAACCTTGACTGAAACAGAAAAATTGAAGAATGAAAAAAAAGACCTTAAGACATTGGTGCAAATATGTGATGAGAGAGAATATGAAGATAAGGAAGAAATTGTTGGCCTGAAGGCACAACTTGAAGAAGCAAGGAAAGTAGAAGACACTCTGCTGCAAAAAATGAGAGAGAAAAGTTTTGAATGTGGAAGATTGGAAGAAGAGGTGATAAGCCTAAGGATGAAATTAGAAAAGGCCCAAATTGAACTAATTATGAATATTCTGCAAATGAAAAGCTCTGGACAGTTGGACCAAATTCTAAATGCTCAAAAGTCTCCTCTCATAAAGACTGGGATAGGCTATGAAGGAGAAACAAGTAAGTCCAAGGTAGAAGATAACAGGAATATCATTTTTGTAAAAGCTATAAAGGATAATGAAGCAGCTCAGAAGATTCCTACAGAAGTAGAAGCCAGCAAGAACATGATTTGCAAAGAAACAAACAAAAATAAGCAGCAACATGGAACGACAGAGAATAAGAGGATGAAACAATCAATTGCTAAAGGCACATACGCTCCTAAGGATGAATTGAAAAAATTCGGAAGATGTCAAAGGAGGTTCTTTTCTCCTATGAAAAATATCACATGTTTCTCTTGTCATAAACCAGGACATATTGCAGCACATTGTAAGACAAGGCATATCAACTTTAACCAACAAAAGATGCAGAAAATGAGAAGACTACCTCGAGCAAACAAATGGAAAGGACAACCACTCACTAGGTACATAAATCATTTCCATGGCTACTCTTATGCATGGAATAATTTTGGACATAAACTTGTTGAATGTAAATTATGTTCAAAAGGGAGCATAAAATATTATACATCAGCTCAAACGTACCTTGGTAAAATAATATTTTATGTATGCCTCAAGCTTGGTCACAAAGCAAAAGACTGTAAACTGCCATATACATTAAAGAACTCTAGACAGATGATGGAATCTAATCAAATCAAATAAAACTATGAATCAAAAAGAAGTACAGACATTATGAAGAACCCCAATAAAGTATGGAAGGAAAAGAGAAAGGGGGAGCTTGTTACCTCAATAACATAATGAATCCATCATAGTCTTAGGGGGGAGCTGCTCTAGGAAGCAACACAAATATCCAACCAGTGATAGATATGAAGCAACATCCCAGGGAGAGAGCAGTTCATAAATAGTCCCCACAAAAGTAGTCTCAGAAGAGCTCCATGAAATAACAACAGCTAAAAGGTCAGGAAGGGAGAGGAAAATTCCTCTAACAGAGAACTATAGAGGAAGAAGATTATTTGAAGCATTCAATAGCTGACAGATTGATGGAAGAAGAGAAGGCAAGAAGAAGCCACGATAGTAGAGAGAACATCAACCAAGAACATGTAAGCTAAAAAGTAATCAACACATTAAGTGATGAATGGTTAAAATCACAAAAATTATGTTTCGAGCTACAGAACTGGAAAGAACCTTAAAGGATGATCACATTGTACATCATACTGCTAGAATTAACAATGAATCACATTAAGAAGGATGAGTAAGAGAAGTGCCAATCATCATTATGTCATTACATCATTCATCTATGAAAAGTCCCCGTGGAGTAATGCAGTTAAGTGAGTGATAAATATCTGAGTGATCTGCCCATGAAGATTCCTAGTATAGAAATTGAAGATGTCTTCCCGAAGATCATTATGTTAGAACAGTTGAATTGAATATAAAGCAGCAATGATTCTAGAGCAGTCCTAGAAAGGAGCATGCAATGGCATTCCTTTGAACATAATGACAAAATAAGAAAAATGGTTAATGATGCCAAGATCAAATTCAATATATTGATGATTTTTGGTGTGAACAGTGGAAAGCTCAATAGTAGAAACTATGAAGGTTGTCTTAACTATGGGTTCATGTGCGAGCTGAAGTGAAAGTAGTATCAATTGGTATTTGGATCAAGCAGATTGCCTATCAGCAGAATACCAAGTGTTATCAGTGGAGCTGCAGTATGGTACAGGTCCTCAGGATCAAAGGATTATGGCAAGAGTACATCAAGGTAGTATCACGGTGTTATCTGCATTATTAAAGCATAAAAGGGTCAATGAAAGGGCAAAAGGATCATTATCTTGTTTACACTTGAAGTAGTATATTGAGCATTGAAGCATTATCTATTTCTAGATATAGCTGCATGCCTTCCTCAAGTTAGCACAGATATATCTTCAAGGCCTCTTTTCTTAAGATCATTCATAAAACTGTGTGAAGTCCATTTGCTAAGATTTCAATTAAAAAACTTGAAGATGTTTTGCTAAAGATCATCATGATAGAATAGTTAAAGTATCAGAAGTATGAAGGACTAGATGTGTTAACCTTACAGTTGAAAGCTCAAAAGTCTGTTATTGATTCATCAAAAGCATACTTCAGCAGAAAGGATTTCTAGTATGTCACCATTGAAAAGAGTATGAAGGGTCTTTCAGCTATTAAGTATAATATCCTTGTCAACATCCTAGCTCATATCACCACCAACAGGCAGGAAAGGTGAACCACAGCTATAAAATATACATTGGCATCATCATAATTGAACAGATGTTGTACTGCAGATGTGTATTGCAGAAGAAGACATATTCCATCTACAATCTTCCTCAACGGATATGTATTTCTGATGAAGATCATACTAGAGACTGAAGTATATTTGAAGCATTCTCAATATTTTAGCTTTGGTCCAATGATGCATCTCTGATTATTTAAGTCTGATTATATATGGTTGTTCTATCATCACCTACACTCTATAAGTTCAAGGAGTCTGTGCTTTGGGATGGCATCAACTTACTATGTATATACAAGTTCAATAATTCTCAAAAGTGTTCTCTCAATAACTCGTGTACACTAGTCTGGAGCAGCAAGGTATAAAGTCAAAAGAAGAAGGGCCTAAACACAACTTAGATAGAGGAAATGAAAAGATAGAATCTACACTGAGAGATGTGCAACCCTTTTCCATTGATGTCAAAGGGGGAGGAAAAACAAGAAGAGGAAGACAAGACACTTCTCAGAATGAGAAGGGGGAGGAAGTATTGGAGTATTGCCATCAATGCCAAAGGGGGAGATCGTTGGAAATATTGTCATTGATGGCAAAGGAGCACAAAGGAGTAGCACCTGAACTATCACTAAGGCAAAGGAGAAGAGAAGAACCAGCAATAAGGCAAAGGAGAAGACAAGAGTAGCACCTGAATTATCATCAAGACAAAGGAGCACAAAGGAACAATAGTTAAGTAGCAAAGGTAGAAAGGTAGCATTAGACAAGAAGCAGAGGCAACAGATGAAGCAGATAGGTGACTAGAAGTAGAGACAGTGAATTGAAGCAGAGGTAGCAAAGAAGCGGAGAGGTAGCAGAGGCATCAAAGAAGTAGAGAGGCAGCAGAGAGGCAGCAGAGAAATAATTAGACAAGAAGCAGAGACAGGGCCATTTGATTATTAGTGTTGGCATTGTGTTTTGAATTGAATGAATCGAACTTTGTGTGTATTAGTGGTAGATGAATAAATCTATCATGCAAAGAAAGGAACGTTCATAAGGCTTTTAAGTTATAAATGAAAGAGAAATTCTCTGTAAACAGAGTAAGGGGTCGAACGCTCATTCGGGGTTTATGGTGATTGAGCTATGTATTGTCGAATACGCAGAGAGTTGATGCTTGTTATGTTTCGAAGTAATGTATTGAGGGTTCTATCCAAAATAACCAATGGACATAATCCATTCTCTGCAATTGTGATGATCAAATCTCATGCAAGAATTCATGGACAAAAGTCTTGGAATGCACAGGATCATAAAAGAACTGTGAGTCGATGTGGAGCGACCAGATTTTCTGGACAGAGACATCTACAGTCGAGTTGAGACTATAGCGGAGATTCCCGTTTGCCGAAGTGGTCGAAAGAAAATAAAATGCAGAGATGAATAATGGGGGGTCTTGTTTAGACCCTGTTCGGATTATGAATTCGTAGTGAAAAAATTAACATGGAACCTTGGTCAAACGAGGAATGGAGAGTAAAATTGCAGTGCTGAACAATCGGTGTAGAGTGAAGTTCGGATGTCTCTTACCAAGTATACAGAACGGGATCAAAGAGTTGAAGACTGTTTAATGGTGAAATTGAACGAGCACAGACAAGTGTGAATGCACAGGTTTGGAGGTGCTTTTGTGAAGATTCAAAGGGTTTCCATATAGTCTTAATGAGAATCATGAATCTATGAAGCTGAACTGTGTTGGAATTGTGATATTTGGAATGAAAACCGAGTGGAACTTCAGTTTAAGACGGGATTGACTGAAAGAGAACCTTGACAAGCGGGCAGATGGAACCATGAAGCATGAACAAGAAAAACGGTTTTCAAATTCAAACTGGCGATATTGCGTGGCCTCTCAAGTGGTAAGTAGTTTTCGCTTTTTGAACGCGATATTCATCTTCATTCAACACATGACAAAGGCGGTAATGATAAAGCCATTTTCATCACGTAAATTTTGAAGATTAAAACTTGTGCATTTTAATTGTGCAATATTGCACGATAGCCGTCGGATGGGCGCCTAAAGCCTTGCTGGAACGCGAGAGAAATTTGACCATGGGATTCCAAGCGAAGTTGCACGGGCGAAAGGTATGTGAATAAATGTTCGGACCCAAAAATTTAATGTGTTGATATTCGGTTTACGCATAACGTTGTGGACCATATAGGGAGGTGAGGTTTGGCATAATACATATGGGTTATGAAATTGTTGGCGGTTGGAAGTTTTAATGTTAACTGGCCATATATATAATAAGTGAGTGCAATACTTGGATATTTAGTTAACAAAGGTCAGGTTTGATATATGTTCATAACCATTATGGACCCCAGGACATTCATATTTGTTGGCGTTGGTTTGAAGAATTAAGAGGTAGGCATCTTTATTACGCGATGATCGTCGGATCATCGAATGGTATGCAATAAAGTCCACAATCATTGGATAGCTGAGGTAAAATATGATGGTGTGTCCATCATTGGATTCAATCAATAGTTACATTGAAATAATGGTGGGCCAGGTATGAGCATCGATTGTATGCAATTCATTCGTTGGATGGAAGTAGTAAGTTATGAAGATGTTAACGCATGGTAAGTTACATGTGTGTGGGCTCGAAAGTGCGTATTAAACTATGCTGATGATTAAAACAAAGTCGAACTTTGGAACGGATATATGTTGAGACCTGAAGTTCATACTTCAAGTATAAAATGCTTTGGTCTAAAGTTTAGTGTTTTGATAACATTTGGTATTATTATAGGATGGAAAGTTAAACATACATTTATGTATGTATTGGCTCGAGGAATATATATTGAGAGTTGTATTCTAAAGTTGAAATATTCATTTGATGACTTATGAAGTGGGTTGGACTATGGGTTAACCATATTATTTGAAATAGGTAAAGAACCGCATATGAGTATTGTGAATTGGGTTTGATTTTGAATCAAAGATTGAATTGGTAAAGCATTAAAGCCTGAGTTATATGCCGAGAGTTATTTGGGTTTTATAGAAGAGCATTGTATATGCGTTGAGTGGTTTTGAACCATATGTTTTGAAGAGCTTCCAAAATTTAAAATATTGTGAATTTTGATAAAATTGCCAGATTTGGAACATAATTTGGGAAATGCATTCTACATGCATAGAAAGTAGGAGAGTATGCAGAACTATTACATTACAACAGCAGAGAAGACAAACGCACAACGAGCCAATAACTGAATGGGTTGATTTGAAATACTTATTGTAATTGAAAATGTAAAGTTTTATTTATTTTTATATTGTTTGTGATGCAATCACAAGTCTCTGTAGGCAAAGAAATACCCCACTGTAATATTGAAATGTATACATATTGTTATATTTTTCTGAAGGTGCTAGGCAAGAAAACGAGAAGGTGGAAGGCAAAGAGTCATACATATTCACTTCGAATTCCCTGTGGAATACAAACAGTCATGAGGTGAACTCTATAAATGATATCACATAGATATGCAAAAAGAGGTTAGAGAATGAAGAAATGAGGTAGAGACGGTAAGAAGAAGGAGGAGCATATAGAGAAGCTGTGAAGATTCAGAGATGATTTAAGGCAGATATGAAGGCTGGTGGACAACAGTGAAGAAGGAACAGAACAGAGCTGATATCCAGGTAAATCAGCATGTGTTTTTATGAAAGAGTGAGGAAGTTGGTTCTTCTATATCAAGTTGTAGCTGGCTGAGGTAGGAGCCTCCTGTAGGTTGTAGCCTGCAGAAAATAGATGGGAGTTGGAGCTTCCTTGCAAGTTGTAGCTTGCAAAATTGAGGTAGGAGCCTCCTATAGGTTGGAGCCTACATAAAATCAGTGGTGAGAGGGAGTTGGAGCTTGCCTTTGCATCACAACAATAATAAAATGTGGTTTCATCCCTTTTTGGGTTTCCACTTATATCTATTGTCTATGTGCATGATGTTTATGTGTTGATATGGTTTATCTAATCTGCTTAATACTTGCTGCTCACATATTAAGTTTGTTGTTACATTATGTAATAATTTGATCATGAAATGAAGGTGTAAATAAGTTTAAAGGAAAGTTTTAAAAGTCCATGAATGTGTTAAAATGATTCACCCCCCCTCTTAGTTTAACTAAGGGTTCAACAGAATGACATTAAAGATAAAATATCACTTTTATAAAAATCTTTAAAACTCCAACAATTTTCAGCCATAGTGTTAATTTTATTTTAAAAAAGTATACCATTTAATTTATATTAATTTATATTTATTTTAAGTTTATAATAATAATAATAATGATAATAATTTAATATTAAAAAAATATTTCTTTTGAATTTAATAAATCAAAACTAATAAGCATACTAAAGATTATGAAAAAAAAAATCGTTTCTATTGACCATTAAAGAAGTACACCATCAACAAAAAATTGTTCTCCTAGACTTATTACGTCTACATATTTTTTTTTGACTTATATATCCAATCAAATCCATTGAGGATATTAAAACATTGAAAAAATAAAAAAAATAAAAAAATAAAAAAATAAAATAAAAAAATACTAACAAATAAATAAAATATATATATTAACATTAAAAAATTAAAAAAACATGACCTAAAAAATACAATATAAGAAAATATAAAAGAAAAAAAAATAAAAAATATTTAAAATAAGAGTTTTAAATTTTGACCAAAAATAATAAAAAAATATTGATGAGATTAATTTAAAAAACATTAAAAAAAAACACATTTAGAATAACATAAAAAAAAACACAATAAAAACAATTAAAAAAAATACTTTAAAAGAAATAATTGAAAACAAAAACATTTAAAAAAAAATTAAACATGAAAAAAATAAATTGAAAGAAAAAGCAATAAAAGAAAATGAATGAAGAAATAAAAAAAAATTAAAAATTGTTTAAAAATAAAAATAAAAAATAATAATTAAAAATAGTGAAAATAATAATTAAAAACGCTGAAAATAATAATTCAGAACATTGAAAAAAAAAAACATTAAAACGAATTTTTTTATTATAAAATAATCAAAAAAACATTTAAAAAATAAAAATGGAAAAAATAAAAAAAACATATTAAAAAAAAAACTTAAATCTATTAAAAAAATTAAAATAATAATTAAAAAAAATGATGATGATGATGATGATTATATCAAAACTTAAGAGAGGAGAACGAATCTAAGTTTGATTCTTCAAAATCTTGTTTCTATGGTCAAAGAGAAGGGAAACAAGTGCTCCAAGATCGCTATAGGTGGGTTGGATTAATAGGTTAAGAAGATTAGAAGTGTGACATATGGTAGGGAATTGAGAGCGAATGTATGTGAGATTCGGGTAGTCGAAAAGGAAGTTCTTTTCATCTTCCACCTACTTAGAATCACAAATCTGACAGATTCTATTGTTCCAAGGGGTCTTGGGAATAGACCACCACCCAGCGTCACTCTGAAGCTCATAGGAATTAGTTCTTATCTTAGCTATGTTCATTTTTTTCTTATTCCTGGACAACACAGAGAAATAAGTTTGATTATCAAGGGTGGGGTTGATCACTTCCTTATAGTATCTTAGCTTCCTTTTACCCTCTAGTTCCTGATCCTCCCACAACTTGTCCTTAAACTTGGAGGTAATAGTATTTTTTATATTATATTTTCTTCCCATACTAAGCTCCTCCTTAATTCCTCAATGGTCGAGCCAGGGTTGGGCATCCTTATGCCACTCATACTTGAGGCGAAGGTGAGGGTTTTGACCATAGGTAGAAGCAATTTTAGGGAGCCTTTTTTATTCCATGTTGTCAAGCTTCTTCTTATACATTAGATATCTAAACATAGTCGTACTTTCAATGGGGGACAAACCAGATTCAATCAAGAGGATAGGATAGGGAGTATTTCCCTTGATCTTAAGGTTGTAGGTTATGAATTGATTTTGAATCATCTCAATCTTCCTCAACCATGACTCTCTGGATATACTGCAACCCCAAACTTCAAATCCGTATAAGACAATAGGGGTGACAAGGGTCTCAAAGAGGAACCTCTTTTTACTCCAAATGTAAAGATCGACTGACTTAAAATTGTTTTCAAGCTCATAATAAGCTTTCCAGCCCCCAATAATCCTTTTCTGGATGCTATAATTCCATTTGAGATGATGAGGAAAGTCAATGCCCAAATACTTATGAGAAGAAACCTTCTCTAAGCACTATTTATTATACACAAAACTACCATGGGTGATCTTTCTGGATTTAATGATCATGACTTTAGTCTTGTTGGTATTAACTATCATACCCATGATTTAAAACACAAAAAAAATACAAAACAATCATAGTTTATTAAAAATAATATTAACAATAATAATGTAATTAAAAAAATAAATTAAAAATTAAAATAGATAAAAAAAAAAAAAATATTAAATTAAAAAAAAAATCACTAAATTAAAAAAAAAAAGGTTGTGGGGCTTGGACGTTAAGTGGGGGAGAGGTGGCAGCTCTCCCCCGGCTCGGTCGTCGGGCGGGTGGGAGAGTTGGCAGCTCTCACACCCACCCGACGAACGAGCCCTACGAACCCCAAGCGATAGAGGTCGATTCCAGGCTCTCCCACTCGCCTGGCAGTCAAGCCCTATTGCCCCCAAGTGGCGGGGCTCGACTGTCAGGCGGGTTGGAGAGCCTGAAATTGATCTCTGCCTCCTAGGGGTCGCGAGGCTTAGCCGCTGGGCCGGGAGGAGAGGTGGAAACTCTCCCACCCACCCGACGACTGAGCCCCCAGGCGGTAGAGGTCAGGGCTCGGGCATCGAGTTGGGGGAGAGCTGCCAACTCTCCCCCCGCCCAGCGCCCGAGCCTTGCAGCCGTTTTTTAATTTTTTTTAAAGTTTTATTTTATATTTTTTTAAATTTAATATTTTTATTTATTTATTTTTGTTTTTTTTATACTTTTATTGGTTTTTTTTTCTATTTTATGTGTATTTTTATATTTGACTTTTTTTGTCATGTTTTTATTTTATTTTTATGTTTTATTAGCAACATGAAAATCACCACTTTAAACAAAATGGATTGATGTTGCATCAACACTTTTAAAAATTAGCATGAAAAACACTAACATTTGAAAACAAATGTTCATACTTGATAAATAAAAAAATTAAAAGTGCCGAAGAAATGCTAAAAAAAAATACGTGATTCTGCATCACCACTTTTCGAAATCAACATGAAAATCATGACATTTAAAAAACAAAAAAATCAAAGAAAATTTAAAGTTCCAAAAATATGCTTAAAAAAAAAGGTTATTCTACATCACCACTTTTCAAAGTTAACATCAAAATCATGGCATTTAAAAAAAAAAGTCATAAGAAAATTTAAAGTGCCAAAACTATGCTAAAAAAAACAAGGAGCGATTTTGCATCACAACTTTTCAAAATCGGGTGTTTTTTTTGGTACATCAAAAAAACAGGTAATTGGTAATTTTCTCATTTGATCAGTAACTTTGTTGCACAAGCCTATGTTTAACAATACATAATAATTCTAAGAACAAATGCAAGATATATAAGGAACTTCCTTATAAAATTATTGCATTGGAATGTTGCAAGGACAACGAAGAAAAGGTGTATGGACACCTCAAATGGTAGCACACTGATATCTTTAAATTGAGAAGTGGAACTTTCCAAGAAAATTTGATTTTCCCATTATTAGTAACTAACTTTGTTTGTTGGTTGGTCAGTTGAGGACCAAACCCACAACAAATATCCTATTGATTTGCAAGTAATCCGCCATTATCATAGGAGTATTGGTTGGATACATCGACCATGGTCAAAGGACTTGTCCAATGATTTTCTAAGTCCCAATACACCTTAGTTAGACCTTGGTTCCATATTATAAGATAAAAACCATTGTGATTCAAGCCTCATGCAAGTCTTATAAACAATCATTAGCATTGTTTTGTTATACGAATATTATTACAACCTTACGTTGTCATCAGAATTAGTTTTTATATTTATCTAAAGCGGTGATATTGTTCCTAGACAATTACAACTTCAAGAGAATGTTAATATATTTTAGATGGGCAGAACTCTTAAAAAAAATACAATACTGATGTATCCAAAGTTTAATTTTATTAGTTTCCCTTTCTAACATATCATTGAAGGTTATTTAAAAGGACAATTTGGGTTAAATAATCTGCTTAGGCTTCAACATATTTGCAATTATAACATGGAAACGGTCATATTTTCACAAATTATTCGCATCAATGTCGAATTTAGTATAATACTCCCATTCTCCTAATTACATTTTCATCCCATGCTCCAGTTATGTATTATGAAGGATGAAGTAAATATGATGTATAAGAATGAGTGTATGATGTGATTATGTATAATAGGTAAAAAAAATCATTATTATGTTTTAAAAATAGTGAATTCAGGTCTTTGACTCATATTGAACATTTGATAATGGTTCTATAAACAATTTGGTCGGCTTGAGATGAATGATGATGTTATTAAATAGACTGATTATGGAAAAGAACAATGTCAAATTCTTTTCCTTCCATAAATAACATTGTACACTCATTATAAACCCTTCCCACATCCCATATACTATTAAATATCCCTATTCAAAGTGTTCATTAGTCTTATTTAATGAATATTGAATTTTGATGAATTGGTTGCTTTGCTTTTTTTGTGTGATTTACCAGAGCCAGTGTCAAAAATTATTTGTATTGCAAGGTCATTTAATGTATAACTAGCCTTTTGTTTCATAAACTAATCCTTGTATTATGCTAGGAATGATTTTTTTTAGCAGAGGTGGCCATGGTCAAGGAAAAAATAATATAATTAGAGGGCCATATCCATGGAAAAGAAAAAATAAAAGACTCGGGTTTTTAATACATTTTCATGCACATTTCGAATAATTTAACTAGTTATTACAGACTGGTTTCCTCAATTTAGCAACCCAACAAGCATACTGACCACCTCCTCCACCTACTAATCCACCACCTTGTTGGAAATGTTGTCATTGATGGCAAAGGAGATGGCAAAGGTAAAGACAGGAGCAACACCTAAACTATTCACAAAGCATGCGACATGAAGAAGAGGCAGTTTTAGAGGAGTTTCAGGAGCAAGGAGCAGCATCAGACAAGGAAAAGAGGTAGACTAGGAAGTTGAATAATGATTCACCAGTGATGTTTAAAATATGGCCAACAAAAAGTTTGTAAGTCAATTCACTGAATAATGAGGAAGTTGTTTCAGGATTATTGTGCATCTATCGAATTAAACCCTGTTGGAACATATGTGTTCTGGATGAATGATAGTTGATTTCTGTACAACCAAGTTGATAGTGATTCTGCATGGGATTGGAATAAATTGATGTCAGTGAAATTATTTAGTATGCCTAGCCATACCTGTAGAAGCAATTAGAGGGATTATTATTTATTGGGATAAGACTGTGAAACTATATTTACCTTGGCGCCATAGCACATGCTTTTGTATATCTAGTGAATATTTAATGGTCGTGCAAGGAAAGACTGACAATATCAGAATTCCGTTCGAATGTTGGTATGAATCCTCGTGAGGGATTATGAAGGTCCGTTGAAAATTGGAGGAGTTCTCTGCTTAGACGTAGTGAGAGTTCCAGGGTTAACGTGTTTATGGTGATTATCGATGCGCAGAAAGGCCGGAAAGGAATCCCATTCCTAGATCAACCAAGGTGGTGAGAGCTGAACTGGAGGCTGGTGATTCGGGGTGACAGAACCTTGGGAGCACAGAGAAATAGAACTGTGCGTTATACATATGGTAGGACCATGTTGAAATGTCAGGGAACAGGGGTCACTTATGAAAGAGCAGAACTCTTTTTAAATGACAAAGGCGGACAGAACCCTGAGGGAGGAAGTGACGGAACCTTGCGAAGGAACGATAACAACGGGTTAGAGCTGAACAGTGGGTTTCATCACACCACCTATTGTCGGCAAGCGGTATTTGAGGAGGGGTGAGCGATTCCATAGATTAATCGACGCGTGTCCCCGAACGAAATAACAAAACCGCCTTCCACTGTGTGCCATCGCGCATTAACTCTCGACCAAAGACTCGGTGCGATATTGATACATACCGTCGAACTGAAGGCTCGATATCTAACGGTGATCGTA
This sequence comes from Pinus albicaulis, assembly GCA_034641835.2. Taxonomy (NCBI): domain Eukaryota; kingdom Viridiplantae; phylum Streptophyta; class Pinopsida; order Pinales; family Pinaceae; genus Pinus; species Pinus albicaulis. Next base: position 189,838 of record JAXQQM020083243.1, on the reverse strand, counting down.
TTCGGAAAATGCGAGAAGGTTAACAAAGGTACGTTGCGTCGTTGTGGATGAATGGATGAGTGGGCCTGGATGCTGTACACATCCGATTGGCAAAAGTTGAGCATTGTATTATTATGTTGAACCATTGCAAAGATTATTCGGTCGATGTTTAAGTATTAAAGGGGTAGGCCATTTAAATATGGTTGTGATTTATGCGGCGATCGGTTGTCTATTTTCTTGATATATATATATATATATATGGAGAAGCGTATGTATGTACAATGGGATTGTCGAATTAATATCTCAATACCCTGAATTGAGATATTAACATAATCCAGAATGTATTAAAGATGTTTATTTAAGGTTCGCTGGATTATTAAAATAAGATGAGAAGATTAAGGTTGAAAGGTGGTGCATTCGTACTGCAGCCAATTTGTACCATGGGGAATACATTTGAATTTCTAAAGTTGTGGAATTCATTTAATTATCAAACGTAAAGAATTGCGGATCCCGATATATATAGTCCCGTATGAAATATTTCAAATATTGAAATATGAATGAATTTATATGTATGGTTTTATAACCATGGAAAAATGAAATATCCACATCAATTCAATTTTTCCTAGATTTAATATCAGCAATTATATATCCAGCAGGTGCACAAAATCATAGTGAACAGGTGAATAATCACAGAGATAAAAGTATGGGTTTGGCAGAGATACACAGAGATTACAGGTTTGACGGGCATACATACTCAAGTGCACACAATTACAGTGAACCAAAGTATATAAAACAGTTTCTTAACAACAACAGAAAAGACAAATCCAGTAAAGCCAAAAGCTCAGAAAAAGAGCTGAGTGATATTGAAATGTGTAACTGAAAATGTAAATATTTTTGTTGTTTATATTGTTTGTGATGCAAAGGCAAGTATCCTAAGGAAAAGAAAAAATCCCACTGTAGCATGGAAATTTGTACATATTGTTATAATTTTAAAATTGAGTTGGATAAAGGAATAAGAAGACAAAATCCAAAGAGTCATGACTGTTCACTCCAAATTCCTTGTGAAATACAAACAGTCATGTGAGGATCTCTATATATAATATCAATTTGATATGCACAAAAGGTGTTAGAGAGAGAGAAAATCTAGAGAAGGCAGAATATAGAAGTGTGAGGCAGAGAAGATTAAGAAAAGAAGAGCAGAATGAGATGCTACAGAACAGAGCTGATATCTAAGGTAAATCAGCAAACATTCAGTTTGATAAATTGAGGAAGTTGGAGCTTCCCTATCAAGTTGCAGCGTGATAGCTATCAGCTGTAGCTGACTGAGGTTGGAGCCTCCTGTAGGTTGGTGCCTACAAAAAACTGAACGGATTTGGCGCTTCCTTGTAAGTTGTAGCTTGCAGAATTGAGGTTGGAGCCTCCTATAGGTTGGTGTCTGCAGAAAAACAGTGGTGAGAGGGAGTTGGAGCTTGCCTTTGCATCACAACAATAATAAGATGTGGTTTTCTCCATTTATGGTTTTCCACCTATATCTGGTGTCTCTGTGCATGATATTTATGTGTTGATCTGATTTATATCATCTGCTTAATACTTGCTGCTCTCATATTAAGTCTACTGTTATACTATATTAATACTTGATGCTTACATTCTAAGATTACTCACATATTAAATTGGATATGAAATGAAAGTGTAAATAAGTTTAATTAAAAGTTTTAAAAGTTCAAGAATGTGTTAAAATGATTCACCCCCCCCCTCTCAGTTTAACTAAAGGTTCAACAATTGGTATCAGAGCAGGTTCCTTTGTACAAGTCTAACAACTGAAAGGAGATCCTAGGTTCCCAAGATGGCTAGTAAAGAAGGATGCTCAACCAATAAAGCCCCTTTCTTCATTGGTGAAAATTATGCTTTCTGGAAAATCAGAATGAGGACATACATAATGTCTCTAGGAATAGAAGTCTGGGCTGCTGTGGAATTAGGATATGCCCCAAAGGCAACTGACACAGAGAAAGAAACAAAACAAGATTTTGTGGCTAACACAAAAGCCATGAATGCCATCCTGAATGGATTGTGTGAAGCAGAGTTTATCAAAGTAATGCACAAAGACACTGCCAAAGAAATGTGGGATACTCTGGAGAACATCCATGAGGGGGACAAGAAAGTAAAGACTGCCAAACTTCAAGTTTATAGAGCCCAGTTTGAGAACTTAAAAATGAATGATGATGAAGACATTACCAATTTCTTCCTAAAAGTTGCAGAAATTGTTAACAATATGAAAGCTCTTGGAGAAACCATGCCAGAAAGTATAATTGTGCAAAATATTCTAAGATCTCTTCCATCCAGGTTTAATCCCAAGGTGTCTACAATAGAAGAAACAACTAATTGGGAGACCTTGACCATGAACCAGCTACTTGGAAATCTAACAGCATATGAGATGAGGCTCCCACAGAAGAAGCCAAGTACAAGGGAGGCAGCCTTTAAAACAGAAAAGAAGAAAGAAGAAGAGGGAGACATATGCTCTTGCTCGGATGAAGAAGAGGCAAAATTTGTCGAGAAATTGGATAGAGGATCAGGTAAATACAAAGGTAAACTTCCTTTCAAATGCTTTAACTGTGGAAGAGTTGGACACTATGCTGCTAAGTGTCCTCACAAGAAAGTAAGGAATCAGGCTCAAGAGTCAGAGAAAAATAAATCAAAGAATTGGCAGAAAGGAAAGAAGTTCAGCAGAAAATCCTTCTATGCTCAACAAGACAGCAGTACATCTGAAGATTCAGATGAACCCTCAAGTGAAAAAGGAACCTCTAAATTCTTATTGATGGCCATAGAAGAACTTGAAGGACTCCTGCTAGAAGATGAAGAAGAAGAAGGGGAAGTCGACCTTGAGGGGGAGCTAAGAAGTGCTCTGGAGGAGATTGATAGATTCAAACTGAAGTGCAGAAAAAAAAAGGACATTCTTCTCAAGTATGTAAGAGAAGAACAAAGCTCATAAGTCCTCATGTAGATGAAGGTAGAACTTGAAGAAGCCAAGAAGATAGAAGACATGTTACTTCAGCAAATCAAGGATAAAGCCTAAGAACAAGAGAAGCTGGAAGAAGAAGTAGTATGTCTCAGGAAGAAACTAGAAAATGCTCAAAGGAATGTGGTTATAAACTCTTCTCAAACAACAAGCTCTAGTAAGTTGAATGAAATTCTGGCTTCTCAAAGATCCCCTATGATAAAAACTGGAATAGGCTATGAAGGAGAATCAAGTAAAAGCAAAGAAAAGGTTGACAGAGAGATTATTTTTGTAAAAGCAAAGAAGAATGATGAAGCAGCTCAAACAATTCCTACAAAAGAAGAAACCTGTAATGAGAAAGACAGAGATCAGAAGAAACCTCTAGTAGCAAAGAATGTAATAAATACTAAGACCCCTGAGTATGTAAAACTTGGAAACCATCAAAGGAGATTCTTCCCTCCTATGAAGAATGCCATCTGTTATGTCTGCCACAAGTTGGGACACATTGCTGCATATTGTCATACAAGGAGGAGTAACTCAAACCTGAAAAAGATGCAAACAGTGAAGAGACTGCCTCAAGCAAACAAATGGAAAAGACAACCTTACATCAGGTATGCAAATAGTTTCTATGGTTACTGTTTTTATTGTAAGGAATTTGGCCATAAAATCATTGAGTGTAGAAAGTATGGACAAAGATTGATGTTTAACACCTCATGGAGGTTTATGAATCAAAGAAATTTTGTTCATACTCATAACTCTGCAAAAATTATGATCAAATGCTGTGTATGCAATCAAGTTGGACATATGCCTTCCAAATGTCCTCTAAGAAGATATAGTTCATCACCTCACAAAAGATACCAAACAAAAGGATGCCTCCAGTGGATAAAGAAGGTGAATAAATGTGACTTGGATCTAACTGCTCAAGACCTGAAAAGCCAGTGGTATTTGGATAGTGGCTGCTCAAAACACATGATTGGAGACAAAAGCAAGTTTATAACTCTTGATGAAAAGAAATCTGGCAATGTTACTTTCGGAAATGATAAATCAGGTAAGATCAAGGGAAAAGGCTCAGTCAGCATAGACAATGGTAGAGGAAAGGCCCAAGATGTACTATTTGTATATGGGATGAAAGCAAATTTACTGAGTGTTAGTCAGATGTGTGACAAAGGATGTGAATTTCTTTTTAGAGCACAAGATTGTGAAGTTAGATCAAGCACAACAGGAAAGACTCTGCTCAAAGGTGTTCGAACAAAGAGTAATGTGTACATAGTGAAAGAGGAGGATGAAGCCTGCTATCTTAGCAAACTTGAGGAGTCATGGTTATGGCATAGAAGATTGGGACATCTCAGCTTCGACCATATCATCAGACTAAGCAAGAAGAAAGCTGTCAGAGATATGCCAGAAATAAAAAGGCCTTCAAATACCATATGCAAATCTTGTCAATTGGGGAAACAGACTCGCACATCCTTTAAATCTAAATATGAGCTATCAACAAGAAGACCACTTCAGCTTGTGCACATGGACCTGTGTGGACCTGCTAGAACTAAGACACCAAGTGGAGAATCCTACTTCATGCTGATAATAGATGATTTCTCCAGAATGACATGGGTTTCTTTTCTCAAGAACAAATCAGAAGCACTAGAAAAATTTAAGATATTCAAAGCATTAGCAGAAAATCAAACTGGATGTAAACTAAAATGTATCAGATCAGACAGAGGAGGAGAATTCACAGATTATGACTTTGCAGACCTATGTAATGAAAATGGAATAAAGCAACAATTTACCATTGCAGGGACACCTTAATAGAATGGAGTAGCAGAGAGACAAAACAGGTCTGTACAACAAATGGCCAGAGCTATGATGCAAGCGAGTAACATTACTCAAACCTTTTGGGTAGAAGTTGTACACACAGCAGTACATATTCTAAACAAATCTCATTTAAGACCTAACAGTGACAAGACACCTTATGAGCTATGGCATGGTAAACCTGCATCAATCAAGCACTTTAGAGTCTTTGGGCGCAAGTGCTACATAAAGAATAATGATGAAAATCTGGGGAAGTTTGATGCAAGAGCAGATGAAGGAATACTCTTAGGATATGCATCCAAGAGTAAAGGATATAGATGCTACAACAAGACTCTTTGAAAAATTGTAGAAAGTATTGATGTAAGATTTGATGAAGAACTCCCAAACAAGACAAGAGATATAGACTGCAGCAGCTATTAAGAAAATCATGAAGAAGAGGACCAGGATGATGATGGAACAAGCAAGACATCAGAAAATGCTGGACTGAACTCGAAAATCCCCTCAAGATACACTCAAAAGAACCATCCAGAAGATCAAATCATAGGAGACAAGAGTGTAGGAGTCCAAACAAGAAGGCAGCTAATAGAACAAACTGAAGAGGTATACATAGCCATGTTGTCACAAATAGAGCCAAAGAGATTTGAAGAAGCCAGTAAGGACAAGTCTTGGGTGAATGCTATGAATGAAGAATTGTACCAAATTGAGAAAAACAATACCTGGGAACTAGTTCTTAGACCCACTGAGAAAAATGTCATAGTGTCAAAATGGGTATTCAAAAATAAAATGAATGAGGAAGGATAGGTAATCAGGAACAAAGCTAGACTTGTCTGCAAAGGATATTCACAAATCGAAGGACTTGATTACGATGAAACATTTGCCCCTGTAGCTAGAATGGAAGCTATCATAATGTTCCTAGCATTTGCATGCTACCAGAACTTCAAAATATATCAAATGGATGTTAAATCTACATTTTTGAATGGAGACTTAGAAGAAGAAGTCTACATGGAACAACTAGAAGGTTTCTCATTGACAGACAAAAAAGACTATGTGTGCAGACTGAAAAAGGCTCTATATGGACTGAAACAGGCTCCTCGTGCTTGGTACTCAAGACTGGATAGATATTTACAAAAACAAGGCTTTAAGAGAGGTGGAGTAGACAGTAATCTATATATAAAAGCTCATGAAAATGAACTCCTGATTGTTGTTGTATATGTTGATGACATTATGTTTGGAAGCAACAGAGATGAACTAGCAAAATGATTTGCAGAAGAGATGAAATCAGAGTTTGAAATGTCCATGATTGGAGAGCTCAGTTTCTACTTAGGACTTCAAATTCAGCAAAATAACACAGGCACATTCATCTAACAGGAAAAGTACTTAAAAGAAATGTTGAAAAAGTTCAAAATGGAGGACTGCAAACCTGTGTCAACTCCCATGATCACGGGATGCAAGCTATGTACTGATGATGGGTCTGCAGATATAGATCAAAAACTCTACAGATCTATGATAGGAAGTCTATTGTATCTGACAACATCAAGACCAAACATCATGCTAGCAGTAGGACTAGTGGCTAGATATCAAGCAACACCTAAACAAAACCATCTTTTGGCAGTAAAAAGAATTTTCAGATATCTACAAGGAACAACACAGTATGGACTTTGGTATCCTAAAGGCAAAAGCTTCACTTTAATAGCATACACAGATGCAGATTAGGCCAGCTATGTGGATGACAGGAAAAGCACAAGTGCAGGTGCATTCTATCTAGGAGAAAGTCTGGTGGCGTGGTTAAGCAAGAAACAAACATCTATCTCTTTGTCTATAGTAGAAGCAGAATATATAGCAGCAGCAGCATGTTGTACACAAGTCATGTGGATGAATCAGACTCTTCAAGACATGAAGGTAAGCATTAATGAACCTATCTCAATTAAATGTCATAATACAAGCGCTATAAGTATGTCTAAAAATCCTGTGCTTCACTCAAAAACTAAACATATCCCAATCAAGTATCATTTCCTCCGAGAACAAGTGGCTCAGAAGATAGTAAAACTGAAGTATGTACCAACTAAAGAAAAAACAACAGATATATTTACCAAACCACTTGCTAGAGAGCCATTTGAATATTTGAGAGACAAACTAGGGGTAGTATCTGTAGATGCTACTCTCTGATATAAAGAGAAAGCACAGTTTCAGGGGGAGAACATAAACGAAAATATCATTCTAGGGGGGAGATTATCCAACAAGGAAAGCATGAAATAGGTCCTCAGGGTCAAGGGATTATGGGAAGAATACATCCAGCATAAAAGAGTCAATGAAAAGGCTAAAGGGTCAGAATGTTAAATTTCATCCAAAGTTTGGAGCAGCAGGCTACAAAGTCAGAAGATCTCAGAGAGAGAAAAGGAAAGAAATATTGAAAAAGGGTAAATAACAAAGGATACAATCTACACTAAAGAAATACACAACCCCTTGCCATTGATGTCAAAGGGGGAGGAAGAGATAGCAACAGAAGAAAGGGCCTTAAAAGGAAAGCAGAGGAAGTGTATTGCCATCAATGCCAAAGGGGGAGACTGTTGGAAATGTTGTCATTGATGGCAAAGGAGATGGCAAAGGTAAAGAAAGGAGCAGCACCTAAACTATTCACAAGGCATGAGACATGAAGAAGAGACAGTTTTAGAGGAGTTTCAGGAGCAAGGAGTAGCAAGACAAGGAAAAGAGGTAGACTAGGAAGTTGAATAATGATTCACCAGTGATGTTTAAACTCTGGCCAACAAAAAGTTTGTAAGTCAATTCACTGAATAATGAGGAAGCTGTTTCAGGATTATTGTGCATCTATCGAATTAAAACCTGTGTGAACATATGAGTTCTGGATGAATGATAGTTGATTTCTGTACAACCAAGTTGATAGTGATTCTGCATGGGATTGGAATAAATTGATGTCAGTGAAATTATTTAGTATTCCTAGCCATACCTGTAGAAGCAATTAGAGGGATTATTATTTATTGGGATAATACTGTGAAACTATATTTACCTTGGCGCCACAGCACACGCTTTTGTATATCTAGTGAATATTTAATGGTCGTGCGAGGAAAGATCGACCATATCAGAATTCCGTTCGAATGTTGGTATGAATCCTCGTGAGGGATTATGAAGGTCTGTTGAAAATTGGAGGAGTTATCTGCTCAGACGTAGTGAGAGTTCCAGGGTTAACGTGTTTATGGTGATTATCGAGGCGCAAAAAGGCCAGAAAGGAATCCCATTCCTAGATCAACCACGGTGGTGAGAGCCGAACTGGAGGCTGGTGATTCGGGGTGACAGAACCTTGGGAGCACAGAGAAATAGACCTGTGCGTTATACATATGGTAGGACCGTGTTGAAATCTCAGGGAACATGGGTCACTTATGAAAGAGCAGAACTCTTTTTAAATGACAAAGGCGGACGAAACCCTGAGGAAGGAAGCGACAGAACCTTGCGAAGGAACAGTAATGGCGGGTTAGAGCCGAACAGTGGGTTTCATCGCACCACCTATCGTCGGCAAGCGGTATTTGAGGAGGGGGGAGCGATTCCATAGATTAATCGACGCGTGTCCCCGAGTGAAATAACAAAACCACCTTCCACTGCACACCATCGCACATTAACTCTCGACCAAATATTCGGTGCGATATTGATACATACTGTTGATCTGGAGGATCGATATCTAATGGTGATCGTGTTCAGAAAATGCGAGAAGGTTAACAAAGGTACGTTGCGTCATTGTGGATGAATAGATGAGTGGGCCTGGATGCTATACACATCCGATTGGCAAGCGTTGAGCATTGTATTATTATGTTGAACCATTGCAAAGATTATTCGGTCAATGTTTAAGTATTAAAGGGGTAGGCCATTTAAATATGGTTGTGATTTATGCGGCGATCAGTTGTCTATTTTCTTGATATATATATATATATATATATAAGGAGGAGCGTATGTATGTACAATGGGATTGTCGAATTAATATCTCAATACCTTGAATTGAGATATTAACATAATCCAGAATGTATTAAAGATGTTTATTTAAGGTTCGTTGGATTATTAAAATAAGATGAGAAGATTAAGGTTGAAAGGTTGTGCATTCGTACTGCAGCCAATTTGTACCGTGGGGAATACATTTGAATTTCTAAAGTTTTGGAATTCATTTAATTATCAAACGTAAAGAATTGCGGGTCCCGATATATATAGACCCGTATGAAATATTGCAAAGATTGAAATATGAATGAATTTATATGTATGGTTTTATAACCATTAAAAAATGAAATATCCACATCAATTCAATTTTGCCCAGATTTAATATCAGCAATTATATATACAGCGGGTGCACAAAAGCACAGTGAACAGGTGAATAATCACAGAGATAAAAGTATGGGTCTGGCAGAGATACACAGAGATTACAGGTTTGACGGGTATACATACTCAAGTGCACACAATTACAGTGAACCAAAGTATATAAAACAGTTTCTTAACAACAGCAGCAAAAACACATCCAGTAAAGCCAAAAGCTCAGAAAAAGAGCTGAGTTATATTGAAATGTGTAACTGAAAATGTAAATATTTTTGTTGTTTATATTGTTTGTGATGTAAAGGCAAGTATCCTAAGGAAAAGAAAAAATCCCACTGTAGCATGGAAATTTGTACATATTGTTATAATTTTAAAATTGAGTTGGATAAAGGAATAAGAAGACAGAATCCAAAGAGTCATGACTGTTCACTCCAAATTCCTTGTGAAATACAAACATTCATGTGAGGATCTCTATATATAATATCAATTTGATATGCACAAAAGGTGTTAGAGAGAGAGCAAATCTAGAGAAGGCAGAATATAGAAGTGTGAGGCAGAGAAGATTAAGAAAAGAAGAGCAGAATGAGATGCTACAGAACAGAGCTGATATCTAAGGTAAATCAGCAAACATTCAGTTTGATAAATTGAGGAAGTTGGAGCTTCCCTATCAAGTTGCAGCTTGATAGCTGTCAACTGTAGCTGAATGAGGTTGGAGCCTCCTGTAGGTTGGTGCCTGCAGAAAACTGAAGGGAGTTGGTGCTTCCTTGCAAGTTGTAGCTTGCAGAATTGAGGTTGGAGCCTCCTATAGGTTGGTGCTTGCAAAAAAACAGTGGTGAGAGGGAGTTGGAGCTTGCCTTTGCATCACAACAATAATAAGATGTGGTTTTCTCCCTTTATGGGTTTCCACTTATATATGATATCTCTGTGCATGATATTTATGTGTTGATCTGATTTATATCATCTTCTTAATACCTGCTGCTCTCATATTAAGTCTACTGTTATACTATATTAATACTTGCTGCTTACATTCTAAGATTACTCACATATTAGATTGGATATGAAATGAAAGTGTAAATAAGTTTAATGAAAAGTTTTAATAGTTCAAGAATGTGTTAAACTGATTCACCCCCCCCCCCTCTCAGTTTAAATAAAGGTTCAACACACCTAACATTGTTATTCCTATTTCCCCACATGTGTTAGGTTATCATCTCAGCTAATAATGGTTGGAAAGATGTTGTTCATCTTCCTCAACACAAATATCAACGATGGTCTATCGTCTCTTTACCACATCATCCACCTCCTATACCTGCACCAACAATTTTTCATGTTATCTCTATGACCTCACAAGTCCTCTTTGCATTGCACAAAAAATTCAAAACACTTGAACCTAAGAAGATCAAAGGAAAACAAGAGGTAGTAGCCACCAAGGTTGGATCATCTCAAGAGTCTTGTTGTGGCCAGCAACAACCCCCCTTCTTATTTAATATTAGTAATAATACTAAATAAGTTGGGACCCTTAGTTAAAAAAATCCAAAAAATTAATTAGTTATTGTTTCCTTTCTCAAATAAAACTTACTATCATAACTTAGGGAAATTCCTTGAAAAATCTTTAAATAAACTTAAGTTTATGATAGATTAGAACAAAATCTTTATTTAGAGAAAATATCGCATCCATTGCAATAATTAGATATCCTTTTGCAAAGCAAAATCTTCTAAATTGCGATAGTGCAATCCAAAAAACTATGCATTAAAAATATTGATCGCAAATCGCATATCGTAGAAAAGATGTTTAATGAATATTTTTCATATGTTATATTTTGCGATCTGCGATTTCGCGATATTGCGATTTTACAACGTTACATAATTGCGATAAATATTATTCTGTGATGATTTCAATTTGAGAATATTGCGATCCGCGATATTGCGATTTTGTGATATTGCAAAGCAAATCGCAGATTGCATTATCGCAGATTCTTCAAAAGCTTGTTGTCCAAAGAAAATCTTTCCATAAATCGATATCCGTTATGCGCTTTAATGTCAAATTAATGAATGGATTGTCAATTATTGATGAAAAGGATTTTTGTTTTGATTGAAAGGTTGTTTAGTGTTTAAATAATATATTTCATCCGCCTTCAGCATTTAAAACTATCCCGTCACCTTTCTCATGTCATTACTCTCACTTAATTTGTAAAACCGCAGGTGCGAAGAAGCAGAAGACTATACAAAGTAATCACAGAGTATTATGGGAAAGAAAGAGAAAGCTTCAAGTTCTGAAAACAAAGAGATGGCTTCCTTGTACGTAGACACTGCTTGCAACAAGGACGTCGGTATCACCACTTGGGAGGGTATGCATAATCTGCTTGAAGAAGAGAATCCCAGGGTAATGGAAGTTGCAGTTACTGCAGGCTCAAGTAATTCCTCTGAAGCATCTCTTAAAGAGTTGGCTTGTTCATTTTTGCACTAGATAGTAGCAAGACCGAGAATTCTTCCGTATACAGATATGGTAAAATGGGTGTTGGATAGCACTGATATTACAGACAGGAAATTTAGAACTCAAGGTCAAGATCTCATCGGGTCGTTCACTACAGAAGATTTGAGGCTTATGTATCACTTGCCGAAACCTCAGGCAATTTATAACAAACAATTTATGGAGAAATTCACCAGGGAAAATGAAAATTTGGCGGAATGCACCAAGGAATGGACCAAAAGAGATGAACCATTGCAGAAAGACAAACACGGTATGTACAGTACTGGTTCACTCACCTCTCCATATTGTTTTTCAGCTGCTATGTTATGTAGGCTTTTTGGAAAGCCTGACATAAATAAGGTCTTGCCTGAATGGCTTCCATTATTGAATGTTGCTGTTAACGCTACCATTGTAGACTGGGCCAAAATATTGTCTGATAATTTAGCTACTGCTATTTTCAATTACCGGTCTAAACGGACCGTCTCCCAGAGGATTTATCCTCCTTTTTATCTATCTGCCTATGTTATGGATTCAATTTGTTTTGTTTCTAAATTCCCTTTAATGGGTTGGCAATGGACAATTCATGATCCCTTGCCTATTCATGTATATCACAAAGAACTGTGGGAATCAAAGTTTGTTCCTCATTTTTACAAGATATGCCATGGCATAATGTTGCCTCTGCATAGAATGTTGTATAATAAGGATGCTCCAAGGTTTTCCCCGGAGGCACAAGTCGATATTCTCCCTGTCACAAGATGGTTTGGAGAAGAGTTGTTTACTTATGTGAGGGTTTTTGAAAGTTCTGCTTCTCCTCACGTTTTACCCCTATATGTTCCGAATAAACTTATAGCTCGGGAGATTGCATATCAAACCTGTGGCGAAGGAGGTTTGAAAAAAGAATTAAAAGATAAAAAGAATGCCATTTGGCCACAATTTCCTGTAGCCTGCAGAACATTTTCATTGTTTGATGTTGGTCATGCATTTAAAGAGGTAAGCAATATTACATGCTTACAACTGTTCAAGTTTTCGAGAAGGCTATTTGATCCATATGATGTTGTCAAAGATTTCACCAGCAGTTAAGGTGAGAGTATTTTCTGGAGAAGAAGATCCTTTTGATGATATGTTTCAAGAGAAATGTTCATTTAAAGAAGTTTTGCATTTAGCTCAAACACAGTTTCCCCCAAAATAATTTCAAGAATTTAAAATCTACAGAGAAAGAAGATTGACTACTATCCCTTTGGATAATTTGCGCTTGGAACCCGCAAGGGAACCAACTCCTAGTGTCAGTCTCAGTGGCAGCTCAGATACAGAAAAGTCTAAGTCGAAGTCTGACAAAGAAACTTCTGAACGTTCTAAAAATTCTGATAATGATGAAGGTTCAGTGAAAGATACAGCTCAATCAAAAGAGCTTTCACAACAACAGACTTCAATCACTCCATAGTTGAATCTTCCACCTCTCAATGTACAGCAACCATCAGTCAGGACTGAATTGGATAAAGAATGGGAAACATTTAATGAATTGCTTAATGTTGAAGGAAAAAATACATAGACCCCAGTATAGACAACAAAATTTTTAAGCACGGGAATAAGTGGCAATGTCACAGAGACTGAACATATACCCATCACTCCCTCTTCTGAAATTGTACTTAATATAGAGGACATTCCTCCTCTGGATATATTCTACAGCCCGCAGTATAAAGCAGTAGTGAGAAAGCAAAGGAAAAACAGAAAATTAGAGAGTGCAATCTCTACTGATGCAGAACAATTAGATGTCTTATGGAAGGATCCTACTACGGATCCAACTGAGAATCTTACTAAATTATCTCAGATTACAGGAGCTTATGCCTCCACAACTATTGACAAAGCATCTGAGGTACAGCTGTTATTAAATGAAAAAGAAGATCAAATACAAGTTCTGCAACAACAATTGCAACAATCTCATGCTAATAGTGAAGCACAAGTAATACTTGAAAAGTTATAGCAAGAGCTTCAACAGATGCAAATTGGATATCAGAAAAGTTTGGCCGATAAAGAGAAACAAATACAGATTATCCAAGAGGAGCATAAAGATGACCCCAAACTCCCAGAGTTTGTCTTAGAATCTATCTCTTTGAACAATAAACTACTGCAACAACAAGATGTGTTATGCCAGAAAATCTTGCAATGGAACTCTTTTTGTCAAGAAAGTGATAAAATCACTAATCATGTCGTAGAATTACGACATGATTATGATTTAACTAATGAAAGAGTTACTAATTATTTGGCATGGAAAAAGACAGAGGAAGGAAGAAGAGCAGGAGCACCGATCATTAATGATAGTCATAAAGAATTTCTCTTCAATAATTGGGATGTACAGATCAAAGAGGCAGAAAAAGCAGCAGAGGAAGCAACTACAACAACAAGCAACATTACTGATTGTGTAAATGAAAATTTGCACAAGGTTAATTTTATTTCAGAAACTATTCTGGGATACCTACCACAAGCGCAGCAATTACAAATAGAGTGGAAGCAGAAAGCTGAGGAGAAAGAAAAATCAATTCAAGGATTGACAAGATTAAATTGGGATTCTTACTGGACAAATCTAGTAAAACCACACAGTCAATGCAGTGCGCTTAATTGCATCATTAATTCTGCTGAGAAGATTGCGCCAACACTCGCCGATTCTGTCTTTTCGGGGTAGTTGAAATCTGAAGTCGGCCAACCACCTCTTCTCAAAACAATGCTGGATGCTTGCAAATTCAAAGATCTAATTCATAAGTAGTTAGTTGATAGTTTCTAATTTTAGATTTAGTTTTAGTTTTACTTTATTTTTGCCTAGGAAAAGGACAGTCATTTAAACCGAATCCTTAATTTTTGTAATAAACTATTTTTAGATTTAGTTAGTAGTATTTAAACCCTTCTCATGCATTTAGAGAAGGCTCCTGAAATTTGTCAAAAACTTGTCCTCAGAACATGCACTTCTGCACCCTTGGAGGAGGTTTTGATGAATGAATGGAACGAGATTTATTGATATCTGTGTCTAATTTCTGCTACTGATGTTGCACTTCTGTACTCTTAGTAGATATTGGATTAAGAAGAGATAAATCATTATTGCTTCCAGCTCATGAGTAGAACCAGTTATAAATATCACTTTTATCTCTTAACTGTTTCTGTTTTTGTGTTAAAAGTGATATTTATGTTCAGTTGTTTATATGTTAATGTTTGAATACTTGAGTTATCATTTGGCACTTTTGTACGGTGATAGCTATTTATTTGCGCTTGATATATGAATAGCTTAATATGCGATATGTTTTTCACAACTGTTTCATCTAACTTTTTATATGAAGTGGTTTATCTTTATTAAATTCCTTTCTCATAATAATTGAATAATCTTTATTATCGATTGTTATCTGAAATCATTTTAGATTGCATAAATAGAAATATTACATCCCGGGTTAGTTTAGAGTTAGATATTTCTTAGAAGACAATTTGCATATGATTAGATTAGAAATAGAATAAAAGCATTTTTACTTAGGAATTTTAGAAAAGAAATATCAAATCTCAAACACACACACACATATTGGGAAACTGGTCCCATTATCCCTAGTCGGACCCACTACACCAAACGGAAAAGGAGCTACTAACCAAGGTCCGGACTGAGTGGGTATCCCCCTTGTTGTAGACCCGATTTTTGGGGCTTCAACAAGTCCTCACATTTGTCACTTTGCATGCCCATAATCATGATCGACAGTCTGTTAAGGCAAAATCACATGTAAAAAAAGAAGGATAGGGAGAAAACAATGGAAAAACAAAGACTACATCACATAGTAAATATGGGTTTCGACTTTCATTTTGATGATGTTTGATGGTTGGTGGTTTTGTATAAGCATGGTATTTAATTTTAATTTTTTTGGATATATTTAAGTTTAGTTTCAATATATGCAAATGATGCACTTTCAACACTTTTATTTTGAGATTTTGACACACCTCTGACACTTTTTTCATAGAATGTTTCAGCATAATATTTTTTATGATAATATTATGTCTTGATACATTCTATGGAAGATGAAACTTTGTTTTATGGGGATATATATATATATATATATATATATATATATATATATATATATATATATATATATATATATATATATATATATATATATATATATATATATATATATATATTTTCCATTACGTGCATTTTGATGGGAGGTACAAGGGATCTTCATGGAAACTTTTATATGATGATAATTTTTATGATATTTTCATTTTCTTTTGTGGCTAATAAGATGGGAGATGTAATGAGTGTTTTTTATATTTCAGTTTTATATGATTATTATGTGGAGGGACAAGGAGTATTTTCTAGTTTGCATATTTCAATTTATTATTATTTATTATCAACACATGGAATGTTGAGAGTCATAAGTAAATTATTAGTTTTATAATGTATATGGGGAGACCCAAACCTACCAAACTAAAGAGAGAAAAATTACTAAAATTTTAATATTTCCTTTATAACTCTTCTTCCTGAATGATAATAAGAGATATTAAGATAAAAAATAACTAATCTCGTGAATAGTTAGACTCTCTAACTGTTGAAATACATGCAAAAGGTGAAGGAAGCTATGAAGGAAAGGGAGAATACATTGTGAGGAGAGGTATTCCACTTCCATATGAGGTGGAAACTCTGAAATATATGCTGGAAACACATCTTGAAACTACTGTAAAACCAAGTACTTCTTCAAGACTTCTTCATCCTCAACATCCTTACCTTTATCACTAGAAACATGCACTACAACCAATACACACCCTTTATTATGATTGTTCTTTTCCTACATAGTTGTAGCCATTTTAACTTATGTCAGTTTCTTCTTACCCTACGAGATTCTCTTTTCTCATCGTCATCCAAGCACTCAATAAACTTTTCATAAAAATCCACCTTGGTCCTGTGAAGGTACAACCAATCCATACCAAAAGTACACTGTATGATCCCAACGGAAGCACATTTAGATGTATTGATGTAGACAGACCATTCAACTCAAATGCAGAATTCATTACCCAATGATGAACTCTTTTCTTAGTACCTATAACCAACTGTACCAACCAAGACTCTACATGAAATTCTTTTCTCAAACCACACTTATCCACCAAGTCAGGGTTAACATAACTATAATTAGATCTAGGGTCAATCAAAATAGAAATAAGTTGATCACAGAGCTTACCTTCCATGTCAATAATAGATTCTTGGTGATCTACCTTCATGTTATCCAATGTTGCATAAATCCAAGGAATGATTTGTCTGACATCCCCAATTTTTTGTGCCTCTTTGAGCACTGTAGATCTAAGTCCTACCACCTTGATACAACATACATTCCTTCTTGTGATTCTCCTTTCCAGATATACAACAATGCAACTGTCTCCTACCATCACCTCCCATCAAATCTCTACTTTACCTTTGAGACTGAATGATCAAGAGTTCGTAAAATTTTCTCAAAATTCAAAGTTACAGGATTGGATTGAAACCAGGATGGTTGCATATATCTCATCTTCTTGATTTTGGCACCATGAATGGTTCGAAAAATTGATGTCATATGAGGAAGATATTGCGTTCTGATCAAATATGGAAGAAACGAGAGTTATGGAGATGTGATTCTTTCAATAGATAAGAAATATCAGAGTGAAGGATGAATGATGGTGATTAGATCACAGAAGCAACGGTGGGAGATCAATAAGATAGATCTCATCGCAGTTGAGAAACATCGCACATCACACAGAATAGAGTTTATCGTTGAAGAGTTTCGCAAGTTAAATTATATAAGTCACGATGCGACGAGGAGGACCACGTGTCAACGGAGGTCCGAGCACTATTGCACTTCGCAAGCGATATGGTTTAGTCTTTAATGGTAAATTTGCGAGAGGGATAAGTGGAACTTGTGAAATATGTGATGCGACATTGCCATCGCAACTTCACATCGGTGGATATATTTTTAAACCGTTAAAGTTATTTGTTAAACGATGCGATCTGCGAAATTGTATGTTTCCCGATTTGCGATGTCGCATACTCTATGATCTGCGATATGTTTGAATGCGATATTGCAACATTACCTAGGTTCTAGGTATTATGGTTGTTGTGTGTTAAATAGTTTATGTGGGCCACGGTCAGAGCCTAGCCGATGTCAACAAACCACAATACATGTTAAACTACAGTCAGGAGCGGAGGTTCTTCTAACTGTCAAGACATTAACGGTTGGGGTGTGCATGTGGCCATCACCCTAAACATAATAGTAATTGTGCAACTTTATTGGTGGAGTGGATAGGGGCACACCAAATTTGGTGTTCAACCCTAATTTAACTCCAGTTAACTGGAGTTCTCCACATTTAGTGGAGTTTCCTTGGAGATATTGGGAAAAAGTGTAGGAGGCTCAATTTTCGACCATTTTGAGTGAATGAAGAGTCATTATTGACTAATTGGAGAATTATAAAACCATTAGTGCAGATAAAACAACCATTAGAGCACTGTAATTACATGTAATAGCAAAATTTTGAGCATAATGAAAGATGGGCAAGCCATTGGGAGCTGGACCAGCAGATGTAGCCCAGGAGGGGTGAACTGCTTCATCATGCCTATTGTGTAAACTTCATGTGGTGACTTATTTCTCTATTTTACACTGTTTTTCAGTGTTATTTAGACTTATTTTATGCTTCTAATTCACTAAATTTTATTTATAATTCATGGAAAAACTCCTTAATCCTTATGCAAACTAATGAACCAATTATGCACACATTTTTAAAACTGAAAGACCCTTATCACAACAAAAATAATACATTTATTTCATATCACTGAAACTAGTTGTCCTAGACTTGATGTTCTTTATGTAGTAGTTCATCTCAAAGTACATCTTAATCCTAAGTAACCATGCCTCTGTATCTCTCCGGTTTCTTCAACTCTCCATCAAATGTAGGTGGCTTGGATTTCTTGAACTCATCTAAGAAATATCCCTTGTCACTCCTCCTATAAGGATGATAGTGATGATGACCATGATACCTATTTGAACTAGAACTAGAGTAGAAACCATGTCCATTGTCTCTCCTATCAAGTGTATCCAAGAACCTACCATCTTTGATTGTGCCATCCATGTATGACCTATTCCCACCATGAGACTTGCTAGCATATACCCCATTAGTCTTGTCCTCTTGTCCATAACTGATCTGTGGTTGTCCCTGTCTCTATAAGTGTAACAAACTTTGAAGGATAACTACATCAACCTATGCTTGTTTCTCCTGTTCCCTTGTAAGTATCTCTTGTGATTGAATGATTTTGTAATTATATTTTTTGTAACTTATGATCTCTGCCTTTAAACTTCTTAAGGTGTATTTTATGTCTGGAAAGTACTCATCTCTTGGTTTATCATTTGATTTGTAAGGTGAGTCTCGTGGACTGTAATCCACCATTTTTCTAGTCATATTTGATCTTCTTATTCCTGCAAACATACCATGTCAGATAAACCAAATACAAACATAATCAACATACCTCAATGAAGTTCAGGGGAGGCTATCTTGTCTAAAAAATCAGTCTATATTAGCACGATACATGTATATACATAATCATATCAATATATCAACATCATCTCAATCATCATCCATGTTATCATGCATTATGTCACAAAATATAACACCAACTAGATACACACTAATCACAACCATTATAATGCATGTGTAACAATAACCATATAGAAAACTAGCATGCATGCATGAAGAACACATTCCGTCCATCCAGTGTAAGTATTCAACCATGCTTTGATACCACCTTGTAACCCACCCCTCCCACAATTACCCACTTTCACTGGTTTTTCGAGATAAACATGAGATCAATAGCTACTATGACATGGCCCAACCTCCTAGGTTCCCTTAGGGAAGTGGGGCCAACTAATGACAACCAACAGACATCTCACAAGCTCCTACAAGGTCGATAGGTCACTCAAAGGATGAGAAACCACCCTAGGTGGCCAAATCCTAAGTTGGACCACCTTTTTGTTGCTACGAGCCCTCAATCACTCCCACATCAAGGCATCCATGCGGTTGGGATCCTCCAACCACATGCTCAAGCCCAAATCCATGCAGTTGCAACCCAAAAATTGTAGTTAGAAGCATGAAATCCCCTATTCTGAGCCTAAATTCCAAGTCAGCCTCTATATCACTACCCATAACTTCTTGTAACTTCTAAGATGCACAAATGACATGAAAATAAAGTTAAACATGAAAAATTGAGTTAGAGAATCAACCTAATCAAGCCTAACCATGATAGTCATTTCATCAAACATATTGAGAAAATTTAATCTACAGGTTCTGGATGCATATATGAACATATTGGTTTGATACTTATTTCAGAATCATCAAGAAGGTACAAATCCATCTCACAATGGATGCAACAACATTTGTTAACTCATGCATTCATCAACTAGTCAAACATATCAAGAACCATAAATAGAACCTGTTATGAAACCATGATTATAACCAAAATATAACCATGATAAAACAACTATCAAATCCACATAATAAAAAGTACAAGTATTCATGAAATACAAGAGGAAAAGAGCTCTTCTTGACATATGAAAAATCCAACCAAGTCAGGGACTTCCACGTACCACCTGACCATACATTAAGCGGAACCAAATCATTCTTTTAGCCAACCACCCCCATGCCATATTCCCAACATGAATGTGGGAATAAAGAAAAAAACAACCAGGTCTTCCTGGACATTAAACCACCTCCACCCTTAGGATTTACAACAATCCCACCAAAATTGGTTAAGGAATTCCTAGGCCAAAACAAGCACATAACAACTAGGCTTTACCGAAATCCCACCAAAACCAGTCAAGGGATTACTAGGCCCAAATCAAGCTTGGATGCCTTAGAATTTATTCATCAATACCTTGACGAATTTTCATGTTTCCACCCTCAGGTTTTACTTCAATCCCGCCAAAACTGGTCAATGGATTCCTAGGCCCTTGGGAATTTTTCTGACACCACCTCACCTAGTTCCCAAACCATCCGAAAATCGAAGGCTCAACCAAATGAAAGAACCCTATCACACCATGGCTATTCAGAAACGGAAAGTCCAGGCTAAAACCATTGTTACACCTGGAAAAACTCATGCTAATGACAATAGGAGAACCAAATAAGCACATGCATGTACCATGCATTCACAAACTAGCTAGGAAATCACACATGCAACCTGTTACTTGCAAGTATTCCTGTTGAAGTTGCTTGATCCAACTTTTTCTTTCTTGTCATTTTCTTTCATTTTATTTCTTGTCCTTCATTTTCTTTCCTTTCTCCAATGCTAGAGTTCTCCAAGAATGCTCTAAGTGTTAAAGAGTATGAGATAATAGAGAAAGATCCAAGCTAAAACTGATGAAATTTTCAATTGACAAAAGCTGTGAACTGATCCTTAGAATTCATTTTATCATTGAGGCCTCTTTTTTCTTAATTTTCCTCTATTTTTGCTCTCATGCAAACTGGTGAGACCTGTTATTGCACCAAGAATGTTGCAACTCATAGAGGCTTCCCTACTTTACTTTATCAACCCAGGGTTTGTTCAAACTTGGAGGTGACAATGCTACATACATAGTAGATGCATTCTACTCATGTCATCCTCTTCTCAGCTTTACGAAAGGGTGTTATTTCTAGGGTTTCTAGATGAATTCTGTCACACTTATGAATTTCAACCTAGGGATGATTCAAAGTCATTACTCTATCACCAAGAAAAGAACTATTTTACAGAAAGAAATTACATCTAACTACTCTGCAATAAAAGAAATCTACACATTAAGCTATGATAAGAAATGGAAGCAAACTAGGCATTTTGCAAGAAGTAAATTGCTGAATTGAAATTGCGTAAAGGAAACTAACCTAATCACACTTTGCTGGTCTAAATGGCTAAAAAACTTGTCTACTCTATGTTCTATCTATCATTATTTTAATCAAGCAGCTAATCATGACCTAACTATGCTGGTAAATGCATTGTTTTGCAACTAGGAGGAAAATGCGCTAAGGTGGATTATAAAGGGCTTGGAATTATAGGTGCAAGGTTGAAGGTGTCTCGGTGGTTTTGGCAGGTCTAGATGAGGTGGATGGTGGTTTCTAGGCTTAAGGAGGGGCCCATTTTGTGGTGTTGCAAGTGCTGCTACAGGTTTCTTGTAGTGCTACAACAAAGTCTTGAATTGCTACAGGAAATAGTTTGAGGGAATATGAGGCCAAAAATGGGTGAGAAAAGTGTAGGGAAGGTGGAGTGAAGGTGTTTTTGGAGTGGAAGATGGCGAGCCCCTTGGCCAAGCTCAGAACCTCTTGAGAAACCTATCTTGCACCTCTAGGGTTTGCTCAGAATATGAAGATGAAAATTTTGAAAATAGGGCTAATGGTGATTTTGAGGAAAAGAAGGCTAATGAAGGGTGAGAAATGAAGTTGAAGGTGTTGGTTGTTAGGGTCCTATATTTTATAAGATCTCAAGGTGATTGAGTATGTCATATTTGTAATTTTACATTGTAAATTATTTTCAATTTGCCAATGATTTCCAAAAAAAAGTATATATAAAATAAAATCAAAAGAGGGTATGTCAAAAAGAAAAAGAATATGAAGAAGCTGAAAAAAATACCGAAAATTGAAAAAAGAATAAAACCCCACAAAATAAAATAAAAACAATACTGAAAGTGCTACAAATTTAAATGCGACTATTGTTAAATTAGTTTCATTTATGTTAAAAATCTAATAAAATTGTGCAGCTTATCTTAAAATGCCACAATAAATAGATTTTTGTTCCAATCATACAACTTAATCATGATGGAACAATTGTGAATTTCATGTTAATTAGGTTAGTGAATAAAGATTGGTCAAACAGTTTAGTCTTGACAAATTAGTAGTTAGGTAGAAAATGAGATTAATTCAACATTATAATCTGAATCAATAGGATGAATAAGTGATAGAGTAGGTTAGATTTATATATATAAAAAAGGATATGTGGGTTTGCTAGCTTAAATTCACCCTAAGGATACAAGACGAAAGAATGTTAGCTTAGAAAAAGAATTGAAAATGAAAGGGTAAGTAGAAATTTCATTATGGCTTTGAAAAGCATAAAAAATATTTATCCGAAGTTTTTTAAACTTACAAAGTTATTTCATGCACATAAGAAGGCAAAGGGTAAATGTTTTATCCTAAGTCTAAAAGGTTAGGCATATGAAAGCAAAATTTGGTGCATTATCCCATTATCCTAAGTTTTCACCTTTATCAAACTTTCCACTACCCGATAAAACATCACGTCGCTGCACGTTAACTCACCTCCATCTGTCCCATCATCCAATCTCCCACTCATCCATCTGACGGCTCTTATCATTTTTCGGCCCCACCTCTCCATCTAAATTTTACCGTTGGGGGGACGGGGGGGGGGGGGGGGGTCCGAAATAAGTGGTTTTGTGTAACATGGCGCTCTCTCATCATTTAGCACCCCCCCTGCTAAAACTATTTACTATTTCGGACCCCCTCCGAAAGGTAGTTTCCCCGCTATGTAAAAAACCATAAATTTTCCCGTTCAACGTTAGTCATGTCACACCACCTGGACTATATTTTTTCCAATTAAATATTTTCCCATGGTAATGCAACCGTTGGTGAAATTAATTCCTCATTAATCGTTAATCCAAAAAATCCGTGCCACCATCAACGGGAAATCAGCCAAATTGTTTATAAATCTATGCATGATTGGATTGTAATCCTTTACCTTTTTCTCTACTTTGTACATGTTTTCTGCAGGTTGATAGAGAGCCAGAAAAGCTAGTCCGATCATTGTCAAAGTACTCTCTACAACTGTCGCCACTTCTTCCTAATTGTAGAGATTTACTTAGTCTCAACCTTCATTTGTCTATCAGAAACCCTCATCCACGATCAAACCTGATGTAGCCATGCCTCCTAAGAATAAGGGACATTAAGAACCTGTAAATCCATTGTTCCATCCCTTAGTTGACCTTGATTATATACCTTTGGTGAACAGGGATTACAAAATCCATGAAACCCTGTGTGAATTTGAATTATTTGAAATGTACTGCTGGCTTGAAGACAAATTCATTCACAATTCTGATGATATTAGACCTTGGGAGTCAAATTTTCACCATTATATCTTTCCCCACACCCACAGTGCCCCTGAATTCATTGGGAAGTTTCAAGCTTGTTATGTTCCCAGTCAGAGAGCTATTATTTCCCCTACATGAGAGATTTTAATCACCATAACTTCTCAAGCCATAGACCAAATGATGCAGGCCCCTATCATGGAGAATGCCACCCCTTTATCTCAAGAAGCACTAACTTAATTATATCAAAAGCTGGAATTTGTGAAAAGGGCTAAAACCCTTGAGCTTTGTCTAGCTAAAGATGCTCAACTACCCAAAAAGAATCATCCCTATCCATCTTCAATTTTCCCTAATAGAGCCAAGCAGATCATTACAGTTATCTCCTACCTCCTTGGTTATTAATTAGATCAGTGGGTAGATAAGGCCATTATAGGATTTCTATCCATTTTCTCCATAGATTCTAAGCCTTCCATCTTATTCAACTTTAGCCAATTCCTTGCAGATTCCATCCATGAAAAATTTATCAAATTCCAAACTGAGGAGGTATTTAAATATGCCTATGTTTTAGTATATATATTTTTATATTTTTAGGGAGAGATGTTCAAATTTGCATTGCAGAAGTTGGATGATGATGGAAATCAACAATCTGTCATCTTCTGGACTACAATGGTAATGAAGGAGCAAAAATAATACTCATACAAATAGTTCATAAACTTGTTTTTACATCTAATGCTCGACCTTCTAACCAACAATTCAGAGCCAAGAATTAGTGAAGAAATTAGGAAAATCTTGTAGCTATCAGACCAAACTAAAACAGGAGATTGGTATCTTTACCAAAACTACACAAAATTAAGGATCTATGGATGTGAGCTTGCCCCATATAAGCTCCCAAAATTCCTCCTAATGAGGATTTTTCTCTAGAATACATCAGGAAAATGCTCAATGTCGATGAGGTCCATTTTGTGTTTTCCAAGAAGAAATCTTAATTCAGGATCAAAACACAAATAGGACCCTTCATTTGTAAAAACATAATAATAGGGGAGGAAGCAGATAAATTGCTGAAAGAAATGAAATTCAATCTCAGTTTTACATGGTTATATGATCCATTAGGTACCATGTCCAAGCTAAGGGTAGAGAAAAAATCTACACCTTGCATTCATACCCACAAACCAGAGATTGAGAGGTACATGAACCAGCTAGAATGGATTGAGAACACTCTACAAGAGGCTGAGGAACAATTTTTTTCAACTTCAATATCACATACTCCTGTCCCACAAGAGAAAGCAGGAAAAAGGATCAGAGAATAAGAGTCACCTTTAGTGACTGATACTTCCAGCAAAGAATTCAAAATCATGTAAAGGAAGAGAACTAAGCTCAATCCCAAGGTAAATCCAAGCAAGGATTCAGATCAAGAAGTCATTATCATCAGCAAAGAGACACCTACTTCCTCACAAGTAGGTGGTCAGACCACACTCTCTCCTACCACCTCTACATCTTCACATGGTCATCATCAAGCTATTCAAACCAGTACAGTTGTTACAGGGGAGAAAGAAAAGAGTATATTTGATACATTCAGGGAGATTAAATTGAAGAATGAAGTTTTGAAGACCAGTACATATAATCAGTTCTGGAAGAAGACTTCAAGCTCTTAGAGTAGACTGTTATCATCCTTTGACTCTGAGAAAGGAAAAATGCAGATGGATTTTCTCCGAGCACAAATTCCACAGCCCAAGACAACAACAGATTATAAAAATACTGGATTTGAGTTTTATTTTAAAGACATACATCCCATTGATCAAATGGATATGCACAAATAGACAGGTGAAATGATTTCATCTACACTCACTAACACTGCTACGAGTTTGTCCAAATTGCAGGTTTCTTTAGCTAATATCTAGTCACATCTCAAAATGGAGAAAATCTCTTCTTTGGCTAAGGAGGATTAAGTCTTTGGAAGACTTAGTAATCAGACTCTTGGATATGATCCATCCAATATCAAAGTTGTAGAAGAGGTGATTAAAAAGAAAAATGTTGGCATCAAAGCATTAAGGAAGCAATTAAAACTGCTAGCTATAGAGGGCCCTTTGGCCAAAGACATTGAAGAGACAGAGTCCCAGAAATCAGACATGATGAAGCTCATCATGGAGCAGAATGCTCAGCTAAGGTGGATGGAAGCAGAGATGGAAAAGATGATAAAGGAAAAAGAGAAGGCTACCAAACTGTCATTAGTCCCTTTAGAGGCGGTACCCCTTATAGTTATTCCCACATCCACACCTCTATAACGAGTACAATAGATGGAGCTCAGCATCTCACTAATGCAGTACAAAATCCGTCAATACAGAAAAAAGAAATAAAGAAGCTTCAGGACCAAGTGATTTTTTTATAGGATCAAAATTCAAGGAGTGATAGCTCACATGCAGCTGAAGCCCAGAGAGCACAGAAGTTAATAGAAAGGTTACATAAGTCTGAGAGGGAATCATCTATTGGAAACACCTCGGGCCAAGTCAAAGAGATAATTTGGACATATGTCATTGAACACATCAATGAAATGTGGCCTTGCATATAGATCATATTTGAGCATAAATAATTGATACAGAAATCTAATGATGCCATCAAAACTATCAAAGAAAACCTTAGATACATGCCAACCACTGCCAACAACATTATCAAGTTCTTAAATTCCAAGAATAGGTATGAGTTGGATGAATTAGGAGTTGAGGACAGGACTGAGACAATTTAGGAAGTAAAGAAGGTTCTTACAAAGAGAAACATTATTGTACAATTGGAGGAAAAATGTCACAACTTAGAGATAGTTGTAAAAATATTTTTAAGTAGGATAGAACCTTTAACTCATAAAGGTCTTCCTTCACTGTTTGTAATAAATGACAAACTGATTACCATAGAGGATTATGTAAAAAAGCTGAATAAAATTTCTAGGGACACAACTAAGTTTTCAAATATCAGAGGCACTATGATAGGGAAAGTGTTTTTGGAGGCATTGGCTCATGATTTTTTCATCCAGCATGAGATAAACCACGTTTTTGTGGTAAAACCAACCTTTTCCAAGTATATTGAAGTGGATGAAATATACAGGAAGGCTACCAAGTTAACTATCCTAGATGAAGATCGATGGGATAAGTTATTTGAGTTTCAGGAGTAACTAAGTTTCAGGAGTAATAGGTAATGAAGAACAATCATCTACAACCAGCACATGGGACAACACATCAACCAACATTACAGCCAGCACAGCCTACCAATAGGCTTACTCGTCAACTGTTTCCTTGAAAGCAGTGCCAAAATGCCAGATCACCCACATCGAGCCTATTTTTTGTCATAGTTAGAGTTTATTATTAGATTTAGGCTAATAATACACTTTCTGTCAAGACAACATTTATTTTAATCAATTTTGTAAATTTTAAGATAAATACTTCATTGTTTGCAGTATTAGAGGTTGATTTCTGAACATATTTTTCCTACCGCACAATTGTAAATTCCAAGTTTTTGTTTGAGCATCAATAATACAAATACTTATTTTAGGATTCATATGGTGTAATTACTGGTGAAGTGTTTATACTGTTTCTATGTTTTCCACTGTTATTTCCTTTCTCTGTTTGTCAGAATTCTTAATTGTAAAATAGAAAGTGTGATGAATAGGACATGTTATTTAAAACACCTTATTCTAGCTTCTTTTACAATTTAAATGTTTTCTACTTGAAGTTTGATTGAAAAATACTCAAATTATTTTTAGTATTAACTGAAATTCACTTTTCTTCCATATCCATTATTCATTTAAAAATCTCAAAAGATCCAGTATATATAACCTAGCTTGCCCTGTTATAACTCTTTTAAAAATTAATGCAAAATCCAGTTTTATGTTTTAACTCCATTGCCCAATGAGAAAATAAATATTTAATCAACCAAATCAATCAAAATCAAAAAATCACCAAACACAGTCATAAGTAGCCTAATATCTATTCAAAACATAGTTAAAACGTAAAGAGAGACCCCTCTCTGAAGCTGGTAGGGCTAGATCCTAGCTTCCAAAGCAGTTTTGATGTTACCTCTGAGGTTTTTTCTTCAGCCTTGAAATTACAGAGTGATTACATAATGGCGACCATACTAGGGACAAAAAACATTTTATCTTCCTCAGAAAAGTGTATTACTTCCAGATCTGATTACTGATGGTGGACAGTGATCAGACACAAGAAGGCCGAATTATTCACATGGCGACTCCATGTTCAAAGTATCCATAGCTTCAAATTTTTCAGGGTGACTCCACTGTCAGCGAATCTAGGTTTTAGAGCATTCATGGCGACTCCACTACATGTTGATCAGATTTCTTGTTGAACGAGATGACAGGGTATGTGGCAAATCCTCTATATTGTGAAGATTTAAAATAATTCAGGGATGAGTTAGCAGAGTTTCATATTGATGAAGATTTTTTAATGGTCGTGTTTCGTTGTTTGAAATCGAGCAAATTTTCTCTTGAAAGTAAAATTTGTTTTCTTGACTTAGTTGCTAAAACATTCGTGAAGGGTATTGAACTTTTGGATTTTTAGATTCAGTCATATAATTTCCAAGATCCTAAACAATTCCTGGAAAATCTTCCTTCTCCAAAGAAAGAAGAGATTGTATTGCCTTTTGATGAGAATTATGTTTTCAAGTATAAGACTGAAACTGTAGAGTTAGAATCAGGATTTGAAATTGAGGATACAACTGATGAAATCATCCATGATCAACTGGACATTGAAGACCTGTAAGCTAACATAATAAACCATGCTTTTATTGATCCCATAGCAAACTAAATGGGGGTTCTTTTAAGCTTAAGTGTTCAACCATGTTTTCACTATAAGGATCAGATCCATCAGCAGTTTCCATTACATGTTACAGCTTTGACTTTGTGGAAAAATAGTCAAGTTGTCCTTTTCATTATGCTAACAAGCAGTCAAGTAGTCCACTTGTTTTAGCAGCTACTTGACTAGCTTCATTGGCATTTTTGTATTACTTGATTCAACAAGATTTTCAACAATATAGTGTAGGTAGTATGAAAATAAGCTCAACGCTTTGAGCATTTTTCGAAGCACTCTTTTGAGTTTCAGTTTCAGTTTGCATTTCAGATTTCAGTTTGCAGAAAGGTTTTGACTTCAGTTTGATATTTTCAGTCACAAATATTTTATGGCAGAGCATGTTGCAGGCTTTGGATCAGCCCTATGGATCATGCTACTAGTCTATGGTGTTCTTGGCACCTCACAGGGAGAGTGTCATCCCTAGCTGGAGCCTATGTTAGGGTCCTATAAATTTTATAGGGTCACTTGATTATAGCTGATGATTATTATATTTTAGATATTGTAAATAATATTCCATATTATAAATTATTTCCAAAAAAAGGTCAAAACCTTAAGAAAAATAAAAAAATATGCTTGCAACTCAAAATGCAGCATTAGAGGATAATTAAATATGTTTATATTAAATTAATCACATCATTTAAATGTGATTAAATAAATTGTAATAAGTATTTGGCCCGTAGTTATCCACCAAACGATCCTCTCGATCTCCAAATCAACGCCGCACATCCTTTTTCGCCCCCCCCCCCCCTCTCCATCCTCACTTTACCGACGAGGGGGGGGGGGGGTTCGAAAATATGGTTTTCCCCCATCGGGTCCCATGCTATGTGGCACCTTCACCGCATTTCGCACCCCCTCTTCCTCAAACCATTTACCATGCCTGACCCCCTCTGAAAACCCCTCCTCCTCATCCCTTTCCCACCTGATCCCGCTCATGCTTACCCATTAGGGGAATTTTGAGGTCTAAAATGGGCCTCCTAAGAAAAATGTACAACAAAAATAAACTTTATAACAACCAATAGGATTCAAGATGATGATGTCAACCATGGGGGATGATTCACCATTTTTTAAATAAAAGGGTAAAAATATTAAAAAATAATAAAATAATTTTTTCAACTCGTATTTTCAACTTGTCTCCCAAAATTTTTACTCAAATTTCGAGTGGGAGTACTTTTTGGATGTGAAATTTAATTCCTTATCCAAGGAATACCCAGGTTGCATACTTTCGATGAACCTTGCTACATGAAAAATGAGAAATACATAAAAAAGCGTGATTACAATCACGTTTTTCATGTATTTCTTATTTTTCATGTAGTAGAACCCATCGAAAGTATGCAACATGGGTACTCCTTGGATGAGGAATTAAATTTCACATCCAACGAGTGCTCCCGCTCGAAATTTGAGTAAAAAATTTGGGAGATAAGTTGAAAAAGTAGTTTTTTCATTTTTCCCTCTAAAATTTGATGATGTCATCAAATCTCATTTGATTCTTTCCACTATTATTTTATAATTTCCTTAGGAGGCCCATTTTAGACCTCAAAATTCCCCTAATGCGTTCCATTCTCACACTTTCCTTTCACACTCACACATCAATTATGTTTTCCAAAAATGTGCCTCCACATCATCCCCCACCTCCATGTCACCTCTCGCCTCCACATCATATGTTCGTTTCATGGCCAGTTAAAACTATGTTTTTTCCCTATACAACAAAGTAATTGTAAACATGGTTTACAAACAAATAAGAACCGGTTTTAAAAAATTGAAAGATTTTTTTGTAGATAACATCTTCATATACAAAAACCTCTCTCATTTTTCTAACAACTATTATGGTTTGGGAGATTCAGAGGAATCTTTGCAGGCATATTTGCCCATTTTTTCTTGTTTTTAGTCAGTATTTTCACATATGGTTTGCGTGCAGGTGGAAATGAATTTTAAAAACTTGGAAAAGGTTTTTTTTTATAACATCCATATGTACAAAAACCTCTCTCCATTTTTACACAGACATTATGGCCTTGGAAATTTGAAAGAATATTTGAAGGCACATTTTATAGAATTTTCTTGTTTATTCATCTGTTTGTAGAGAATATTGTGGCCAATCAGAGATAAATCATGAGAACCTGGAGGAGGTATGTGTTCCTAATATTCTAAAATACAAAATCCTTTCTCAATTTTCAGACAAGTATTACATAATAATAGATACATTCACATCTTCACAGCCTATTGTTGTGCCTATGCAAAGTCCTGTTTTAGACATCGTTTTGTAGAGAATATTATGAACAACTGGAGCCGAAATTTGGGAAACGAAGAGAGGTTTATCTCGTGAACATATTCTTCTATAATAACCTCTTTCAAATTTTACATATCTATCTCGGATTGAGTTATTCAAATGGATAACTCGACCCTATTTTTCGTAAATTCGGGAGGAAAAAGCTCAAAGACAATTAGTGACTTGGAGGCAACCTCATCAAATAAGAGTTGTTATCAAATTTGAATTACTCTTCTGTGTCACCAGAAATCCACAAATATAGTGCCAATTATATTCATTAGTTTTGAATTTCCTATGTTTCATTTCTATTTGTGTAACACGGTTAGAGATATTTGTAATAAATCTTGATATTTTTTCAAGATATTTTAGTTTAGAATTTTAGTTTGGGATTTGTAATAAGGAATTCTGCCATTCATTGTAAATTTGTTCACTGAGTGCAAGTGACTATTTGCAAGAAATACAAGACCAGTTATTTCAGGATTCATGTGGTCTACGAAATGGTGATGTTTTTCTTTTGTTAATGTGTTTATCCATTGTTTTTCTTTCTCTGTAAATCTGAAAATCTTAATTATATAAAAGAAATTGGGATGAATAGGATATGTTAATTAGAACACCTTATGAATAGGTTGTGAGTGAGTTTTTTCCATATCCTTTGGCTAGCCATCATGCAATCATCTCCAAAAAACCTAGAAACATCATCAAAGTGAGCCATGGCTTGAGCTTGTGTGTGGAGGTATTTTTCTGCATGTGCAGGATCCTTTTCAATCTTAATATGGTTATTGATGACTCCCCTAGGGCTGAATATTTCTTCCCTAATTTGTAAGGGTTCTCTATTTTCTCTCCTCATAACCCATCTCACTTCTTGTGCTCTGGTATCTTCATTAACCATCCATGATGCCAATGCCATTAACTACATGTATCCCATCCTAGGATTGGGGTCCCAAATTTTCAAGGTTGTCAACATAAGGTTGTGCATGTAGAACTCTGCCATTTTTTCCTTGTCTGCCATACTTGATTGGTTGAAAAACTCAATGAATTTTGTCTATTTCTAAAAAGGTAAGGATCCATGGGAGGCTAATGTTTTGATTTGAAATAGGAGCCACTGCTCCTTAAGGTAAACTGCATAGGAATCTGATGGATATTTGTGTTGAATGACCTCCATGCACAAATATACCATGGTGGCCATTTGTTTTTCCTTTTGATGAAGTTGCTCCCGTAATGCTATATTATCTGCTTGGGCCTTGTGAAGTTTCTCTTTCAACATGGATTCTATGAGCCTAACATCAGACAAATCCTTTCCCAACTCAACCACTTTTCCCTCCATGATCCCTATGTCATGCACACCTTTATATGTGGAAAGCTTCATCCAATGATGTGTGCATGCCCTCTCCTCTTCTAACTGATAAAATAAAGACACTGTGAAATTTTTACGAATCAATCTGCCCCTTCAATGTATGTGTAGTAAGAGTTGAGATTGGGTTGAGGGCTAGGGTTTAGCACTACTGCTACATCTTTGGGGACCAGTTTTGGTGAGGTAGGATCTTCCTTGTCATCTTTTTCTCCCTCTTTTTCATCTTGTACTTCATCTTGTGCCTTGTCCTCAACTTATTTGAACTCTTTCCCATCTATGGATGTCTTTTCTTCCTCAACCAAGGCCATTTTCTCTAATTCTAGGCCTACTAGAGTTTCTTGTAGAAAAAAAAGGTTTCCTATAGAAAACTCTATTTTTCTTGTTGAAGGTTATTTTTTTCTTTTTTTTCTCTCTTTTTAGTCTTTGGAGGGTCTTTGGGGGTTGCATGAGGTGTATGGGATGCCAACCTTGTTGAGTGTCTTCTGATGTAGGTTACAGGGATCCTCACAGGTGAGGTGACCTCTTTCACTCTTCCTTCCTCAAATCTTATTTCATCATCTTTATTTGGTGATTCCTCAATGGAAATAGGGCTCTTGGTGGGAGTCTGTGGTTTCCCTTGCCTCACCCTTTCACTCTTCCTAGTCCTAAAATACATAGGTGTTTTCCTCTTCCTCTTTATTTTGACAGGTGTGCTTAAGGTGGCTAGGGTAGTAGCCACTGCCTGATCTGTAATGTCTGGTGACATGTTGTTATCTTGAGGGGAGGTTTCACTGCCTAGGATAGGGTCCATTCCTTTCTTTTCCTTAGTATTTTCTTCCTCCTTTCCTTCAGCTTTTTCTTTCTCTATCTCTATTGTATCTGTGTTTTCTTCTTCAATCTCCATCCCTTGTTTTTATTCCTCATCTTTTACATCCTCTTCTTCTTCTTCTACCTCGTCTTCTGCATACTATTATTCGTCTTATACCTCCATTCAAACTCCTCTTCTTCTTCTCCTACCTCCCTCTCTCTAAGGCTAGAAGAAGAGGTTTGCCCTATTTGGGTAGCTATGAAGGCTTCCCTATCCATATCTATGAAAGAATACTAGGATATAGGTAGGTTTAATCTTCTGAAAGCATCATTCACTATCAATTTTATGAAGACATGATGAGCCAAGTGTTGGTATTTTCTTTGCCTTGCCTTATTGCTCATGTCAGTAATGGATTTTAGGATGAAATGAGGGATGCTTAATCTTTGTTCTAGAGGTATCTCTCCTTGAAAACTAAGTTCATTCAACAATCTGAAATGATACCCATAGACCACACCAAGTCTTCCTTCACAAGAAATAAACTTCATGATATGGAAGGCTACTTCATCCTAGGGGTATGGAAGGCTTTCTCTCCTCACTCCATTTTTGTCTTCAATGTATTCTTCTCCTAACAGAAAGAAGCTTTTCTTAGCTATAGTGCTAGGCATTATTTCCTTAACCCATTTGACTCCTAAGGGAAAAGTTGTGACTCTACTTATGAGATCAGGTGATAGTGTGATGGATAGGCCTCTAACCACATTTGTGGTTCTCTCCTCTGAGTGTGATTGCAGAGAAACTACCAATTATCAAGCTATCTCTTTATTAAAACCTTTCAAAATCTCGAATAACCCTAGTCATTGGTGATTCTTGAAGATTTCCATGACTTGAGGATGATGCCTAATTCTCTTAATGTTAGTGGGATCCCTTCTGTTGAATCCCCCCCCCCATTTTAATGGATGTTATATGAAGGTGGTGAGATGTTTGAGAGTTACGTGCAGATGTCCTGGAGATGGAGGTATTTAAACAAATGCAATTTTTTACCCTTTAATTGCCAAATTTAACTTTCCTTGTGTAAATTTCACGGCGAAATCTCAGTTCTTGAGGATGGAAACAACTTATCTTTGTCCTTTGGTATTCTTTATTGAGATATGGTGGCCTTGGGAAGCAATTTCACCCACAGCTGACTCTGTGTTTCCCTCTATACCCTTGATGATCTGTGTCTGAAGTTGCATGTAGAAAATATTTGTTTCTTGTAGCACGATGGTGCATGCAAGCTCTAATATCAATGATGGTTTCCCTGATGACTCCCACTGCTCTCTTTCTCTTGCTGCTCTTCGAAATTCTCAGTGAAATGGTGAAAATGGGAGAGAACTCACCTTTATAGAATTTTTAACTAAATTTGGAGTGTTGTGCTGACTCGTACTTAACATGATTTTTCCTATTTGATACCATTGGTCCTGTTGGATATGTGTTATATTCTTTCCACAACTAGCCCCATGCGCTGTACGTTGCACCAGGCGCAGCAGGGGGATCACAGGGGGGTGGCAGCGCCCCGGCAAAAATATTTTTGGTATGCGGTCCCACTCATAGGCGGACCCACCCATGTTTTGTGCATGAGTTTGCACATGGTTTTGGGGAACGATGGTTTTCGGCCCCTGGTATTTTGTAGATCTGGTCAAGGGAACTACGGTTATGTTCTAATCCAGGGTTAATGGATTGGAGTTTATGTAGGCTTCGACATGTATATATATGTGTTGTAACACTAAAAGGAATATAATGAAAAATCAAGTTGGTCATCTCGATTTGGGGTCCAGGGGAAAATCTCTGTGTTTATCTGTTTTATGTTTTATGCTCTCGCTATTGTTTATTTTCTGTTATAAGATTCGTGTGTAGATAATTTATGTTCAGGGTTAAAAATACTACATTTGGTATCGAGCTATTTAGCTTCAAGGAGCCGCCTTTAACAACAGGGTTTTTACTTGGGCACCGAGGTAGACCTGTTCGGTGGGAAGATACGTAGGATCGATTATTGCTATGGAATGAAGATAGCAAGCGAGCGGAAAATGAAGATAAAGAAATTTAATAGTCGAGTTTTGGTGTGGCTCAAGATGGAGGATCTGCTGGTGGATAAAGATCAGTGGATCGCGGTAGATCCAGGTACTAAACCAACGGGAGTGTCAGATGAAGACTAGAAGAAACTGGATCGGAAGGCTAAGAGCACAATACGGTTGTGTGTCTCAGATTCAGTATTGTTGAATGTATCTGGGGAAGCTACGACAAAGAATTTGTGGGAAAAACTTGGGACTTTGTACCAATCTAAGTCTCTGGTGAATAAGTTGTTCCTGCGGAAAAAGCTGTATAACCTGAGGATGAAGGATGGAGATTCGGTGACAGAGCATCTGAACGCCTTCAATACTGTGGTAAGTCAGCTGTCATATGTTGATATTAAAATCTCAGATGAAGATAAGTGCATCAGTTTTTTGTGTTCTCTACCAAACTCGTGGGACAGTCTGGTTATTGCAATAACTAGCAATACAACTACCTTGAATTTTGATGACATTGTCTCAACCTTGCTATCGGAGGAAATGAGACAGAGAAATATGGAGGGTCAAAATGGAGATGCCTTATCTGTACAAGGAAGGTCCCAAAACAGAAACAAGAATAAGGTTTCGAGTGGGAGATCTAAATCTAGAGGGAGATCTAAATCTCTTGGAAAGTTTGTAAAGGTATGCTGGAAATGCGGAAAGGAAGGGCATTACAAAAAGGAGTGCAGATCTAAAGCTCTTGAGAAAGGAAAGGGTTTTGATGATGCTCCTTCTGCAGAGGCAAAAACCACCTCAGATGAAGGTGGGGATGTGTATTTGGCTTCTTCTTCAAGTACACATGTATATCATGAGTCATAGTTGATTGACTCAGGTGCATCCTTTCACTTCACTCCCCATAGGGAGTGGTTCTGCGAGTATGAGAAATATGATGGTGGTGATGTCTTCCAAGGGGATGATAGGAAGGCCAGAATCGTCAGACGTGGAAAGGTCAAGCTGAAGCTGCAAGGTGGAGGGATTAGAACACTTCTTGGTGTTTTGCATATTCCTGCATTGGCTAGAAATCTGATTTCTGTAAGCAAGATGGATGATGCAGGTGTAAAAACAGTGTTTGAGAAAGATTCCTGCAAGATGGTTCGGGGAGCACTGGTATTAATGCGGGGAGTTCGGATTGGAACTCTGTACAAGCTACAAGGTAGCACTATTATTGATGGGTGTAACAGTTCTGTGGTTCCTAAAAGTGGAGCGGAAATCCTAGCTGTCTCTGGAGAAAAGACCATGCTATGGCATCAAAGGCTTGGACATATTGGAGAGAAGGGCCTTCGAATACTACATAGAAATGGTATGGTAGAAGGTATGTCTAATTTCTCTCTGGATTTCGATTTCTGTGAACATTGTGTATATGGGAAGCAGAATCGGGTGAGTTTTCCTTCTGGTGCTAAGAGGGCAAACAAGATATTAGAACTTGTGCACAGTGATGTGCTTGGGCCTGTGTCAGTTCCATCACTGGGAAAGTCTATGTACTATGTTTCATTCATAGATGACTTCTCAAGGAATACATGGATATATTTCTTGAGGAAGAAATCTGAATTCTTTGACAAATTTAAAGAATTTAAGGCTCTGTTGGAAAACCAGACAGAGAAGAAGATAAAGGTGCTGAGGACAGATAATGGTGGGGAGTTCTGCAAGAAGGAATTTGAAGAGTTCTGTAAGAAGTGTGGTATAGCACGACAGAAGACTACTCCATACACACCGCAACAAAATGGAGTTGCAGAAAGAATGAATAGAACACTGATGGAAAAGGCAAGAAGCATGCTCAGTGGTACCGGGTTAGGACAAGAATTCTGGGCAGAGGCAGTGGAGATTGCATGTTACTTAGTTAATAGATCAGCTTCATCAGTGTTGGAGGATAAGACTCCACATGAGGTATGGACTGGTAAGAAACCCTCTCTTTCAAATCTAAGGTTATTTGGATGTGATGCATATGTACATGTTCCAAAGGAGAAAAGGACCAAGTTGGATAATAAATCTGAAAGGTGCATCTTTATTGGGTATAAAGAAGGTTTAAAGGGTTACAAGATTTGGAACCCAGAAACAAGGAAGGTTGTGTACAGCTGAGATGTGGTGTTTAGAGAGGTGAAAGATGTTGTTACACATGAAGTCCTACCAAAGGAACCTGAGAATATAGAGTTTGAGCTAAAGGAGGATGAATTAGACTCTACAACAGAAGAAGACTAAGAAGAAGAAGAGCCACAAACTCCAGCTGTGAGAAGATCAGTTCGGGAAAGAAGGCAACCAAAAAGGTATATTCCATATGCTTTCTGTTCAAATTTTGCCTTAACTATAATTGATGATGATCCCAGAACTGTCAGGGAGGCAGTAGATTCAGAGGATGGAAAACTCTGGAAGGAGGCCATGGTTGATGAAATGGCATCCTTGCACAAAAATGAGGCATGGGATCTGGTGGAGTTGCTGGCTGGAAGGATGCCCATCGGGAGCAAATGGGTGTTTAAAAAGAAGATGAATGTAGAAGGCAAGGTGGAGAAATACAAAGCTTGGTTGGTAGCAAAAGGTTATTCCCAGGTGCCAGGAATTGATTTTGGTGATATTTTTTCTCTTGTTGCCAAAGTTACTTCTATTAGATTACTTTTATCTGTTGCTACTGCATTTGATTTTGAGATAGAACAGATGGATGTGAAGACAACATTTCTTCACGGGGATCTAGAAGAGGAGATCTACATGAAGCAACCCGAAGGCTTTATGGTGAAGGGTAAGAAAGAACTGGTATGCAGGTTGAAGAAGTCTCTGTATGGGTTAAAACAGTCACCAAGGATGTGGTATCAGAAATTTGATACCTATATATGGGGACTTGGCTTCACCATAAGCAAGGAGGATCACTGTGTTTATTTTAAATTAATTGGTGACCGTGTTATTTATTTGGTCTTGTATGTGGATGATATGTTGTTAATTGGAAATGACAAAGAAATTATCCAAGATTTGAAGACCCAACTGTTCTCCAAATTCGACATGAAGGATCTTGGTGCTGCAAACTATATTTTGGGCATGGAAATTAAGAGAGATCGGGCAAAGAGGAAGCTCTGGTTAAACCAGAGGAAGTATGTCGAGACTATATTGGAGAGGTTCAATATGCAGGATAGTAAACCGGTGAGTGTTCCTATTCCTGTAGGTGCAAAGCTTTCTGCTGAACAGTGTCCCAAGACACAAGAAGAAGAGGAGGATATGTCCCGTGTTCCATATGCAAGTGCAATGGGTAGCCTGATGTATGCAATGGTATGTACTAGACCAGACATTGCACATGCAGTGGGAGTATTGAGCAGGTTTATGTCAAACCCAGGGAAGGAGCATTGGACAGCAGTGAAGCGGGTTTTCAGATATTTATGTGACACTAGTGATTATGGCTTGTGCTACCAGGGAAGACCAGGATTGGAAAGAATGTTAGACATTCGTGGTTTTGTTGATGCAGACTGGGCCGGAGATCTGGATCAAAGAAGATCTACAAGTGGGTATGTGTTTAGCCTATTTGGAGGCGCAGTCAGTTGGATGAGTAAAAGACAGTCTGTAGTGGCTCTTTCAACTACAGAGGCAGAATACATAGCAGCCACTCATGCAAGCAAGGAAGAAATTTGGTTGCAGAGATTGTGTTCAAGTATGGGGTTGGTACAGTGTTATAGCATCATTTTTCACTTTCATATGATTCATGATTGCTTATATGGCTTTGGGCACCCATTCCCATGGACTTGGATAAAATTCACTTAAAAACAGTGTGAAAATCCCCATACGCGACTATGCCCATACTTTTCCCCGTGTATACGCGAGTCCAGCTTCAATTTTCCGTGTATGCCATTAAAATGATTAAAAAATATATAAAAAATCCCTATTTTCGGGTTGGGTTGATGGTTACTCCAGTAGTTCAACCACCCTAGCACGTGGCCAACTATTTCCAACTGACTGAAACCTCTTTGAGGATGTATAAAAAGCCCTCATGTGTATGGCCTAAGGGAGAGAAATGATTGATATTATACTCTGTTGGAATCCCTAATCCAAGTCTGATTTCCCGTGCCTCCTGCACTTTCCCACTTCAGTATAGGAAACCTTTGTTTCCAGGAGATGTTCATCCATCTATATGTCATCTCACGTGCACAACTTCTGAAGGAGTCTTAGCGAGGCAAGGGTGGGACGAATCCAGACGACGGTCTCGCCAAGGATCGTGGGAGGATTCAGGTGATCTCTCCACTTTTACTACTGTACATGCTATTCATAATACAGAAGAAATGTCCTGTTCCTGAAATACACGTGTTGAAATCTATTTGCATATGTGAAAGTATTTATTATTCAAGCATTTATTATTGCTTATTTAATGATTCACATGTATTTCACTAACGTTTAGGGTAGACATATATTGTACAACCAGTTCTTCGTGCTTGTTTCTATCTGGTTTTCAGGTTAAGGAAAAAGAAGTGTTGCTGGGGGTTTGGACCCCGTGGGATCTACTACAAACGTAGGACCTACGGTACGTTCCTCGATCTACTCTATTTAGTTTTTCAAGAATGGATGTGGTTGTGTGAGTCCTTCTCGAATTGCATGCCCCGCTCTGTGGAGGTTTCAACCCAACAAACCTCTAGGGTGATTTTCCCCGAAACATACAGCAAGCTATAAGGATAGACTGTGATAGACAAAGTGCAATTTTCTTGGCTAAGAACCTTTCTTATCATTCAAAGACAAAGCACATTGATGTTCAATATCACTTTGTTAGAGATATGGTTGAAGCTAAAAGGGTGTTGCTGGTAAAGGTGGACACTTTGAAGAATGTTGCAGATGCGTTGACGAAGTCTGTAAGCACTCAGAAGTTCTCTTGGTGTAGAGAAACAATGGGTGTTGAAGAATTGGCCCAATGACTAAGCTCTCCTGTGGCCCCCTGTGGAAAGAAAACAACAAGTGGGAGAATGTTGGATATGTGTTATATTCTTTCCATGACTAGCCCCATGCGCTGTACGTTGCGCCGGGCGCAGCAGGGGGGTCACAGGGGGGGGGCGACAGCCCCCCCTGTCTGGGTCCGGGGCAGCGCCTCGGCAAAATTTGTTTTGGTATGCGGTCCCACTCATAGGTGGACCCACCCATGTTTTGTGCATGAGTTTGCACATGGTTTTGGGGAACGATGGTTTTCGGCCCTGGTATTTTGTAGATCCGATCAAGGGAACTACGGTTATGTTCTAATCTAGGGTTAATGGATTGGGGTTTATGTATGCTTCGGCATGTATATATATGTGTTGTAACACTAAAAGGAATATAATGAAAAATCAAGCTGGTCATCCCGATTTGGGATCCAGGGGAAAATCTATGTGTTTATCTGTTTTATGTTTTATGCTCTCGCTATTGTTTATTTTCTGTTATAAGATTCGTGTGTAGATAATTTCTGTTCAGGGTTAAAACCTACAGGTCCCACTCCAGTTAATGATTGTTGAGTCTCATAATCACCTTATTCATACCCATTCACTTCCACTTGACTTGATTTGACTTGCCCAGGTGGCATGTACTTTTACTTTTCCTCCAGTTTAACTTCACAAAGGTGGCCAAGTTAACTGGCCACCTTTTTTCCTTTTAAATTTCTAAAACTCGACATTAAACAATTTTGGTAATTATCAATGCATAGTGAGAGGTGAAGGGCCATACCTAAGCCTACCTGGTGCTAGTGTGGTGCTGAATGAGCTGGTGCAAGTAGTTGGAGCTAGTGGTTGTAGCCATGATCTCTTATTTTCTGTATTTTTGCTTTCTTGTTTATTTTCTAGGTGAGATGCTTGTCTTTTTTTAGTGAGATGCTTAATATTTTTTTTGTTTTTTTTCTTATTGCAAGTGCTACATGGTGGTCTTCAAGTGCCATGGATGGTGTGATTTCCCTCCTGGAGTCTGCTGGTGGTATTTTGGAGTCATCCTCATCAAATTTTCTTCATCTTTTAGCCTTGTTGTGCCACGCACAGATTTGCTACAAGAAACTTTCTAATTCATCTAGTAGTCTTCTTCTTTGTTATTATTGCTTCAGTTTGCTTTGAAATGGATGGAAATGGTTTATGGAGGTTGGGAAGGGAGTCATGGAATGAATGGAGTGGAGGATAGGTGAGTGAAGAGGTCTCATTCCAAGTTTCAAATGATCTAGCTGCTACTGGTGTAACATAAGGTTTAGAGAGTGAATCCTTGTGCAGAGAGTGAAATAAGGGGTTAGGAATGTTAGGTATAGGAAAATCATAAATTATCATGCTCTCCTTGAAGTTCAAAAATCCTTGAGAGAGCTTCTTCCTTCATGAATGAGTTTCCTGTAGCATTTATAGGAGTTTCTTATCGTGCTACATGAATCATGTAGTTGCTGGATTTTCCTATAGTAATTATAGTTAGGAGAAAAAAGTGAAATTTTTTCCTATATGAGGGGTGAAATGGATGAATGGGGGTATGCTGGAGTAGCTCATGGAGTGTGCAATTAGAGGAGAAGTAGAAATGAAGAGAAACAACTTCTCTGGATCCTAAAAACCATCTTTGATCAATAACCTACAAAACATAAAAACAAATAAGTGCATAGGTATTCTTCCTTCTTTTTTCCTTTTTTGTTTCTTTCTTTCCTTTTTTTTTTTGAAGGCAAGTGGGCTGCCTCCACAGAGGTTTTTAACCCATAGGCCTACCTTCGGCACCTTAGAGAAGTTTTACCCAAGGATCTTTTATTTTCTGTTATTTTATTTTTGTCTCTTTCTTTTTACTCTGAGATTTCCTCATGGAGGTTTCCAACCCTGGAGTTGGCCTTGGCGCCTTAGAGAGGTTTTCACTGATGCCTCTTTATTTTTATTTTTTATTTTAAGAGGGGGGAGCGCTGGAAACTATGGAGTCTCCCATGACATACACCTTCTTGTTTATTGAATCTATAAATTCTTCCCTAGACAGGGGCTTTTTGCAAACTTTAAGCTTGTAAACATTGATAAGTAGGGGAATTCCTTACTCATCTATAGTTCTAATCTGAACTACACCATTATCATAAAATTTTTCTACTTTGTAGGGTCCTAGCCATCTCGTCATTAGTTTTCCTTTGAAAGCCTTAAACCTTGAGTCATACAATGATGCCCAATCTCCCTCTTGAAAGGTATTTTTCTTAATGTAAGTGTCATTCTAGACCTTCCTTTATAGCTGAATCACTTCTATGTGAAGGAGTGCTTGCATCATGAACTCATCCAATCCATTTAATTTCAATAACCTCTCTTGTTGGGCATTTGATATATCTAGGTCTAACTGAGCTGCCATTGTTAAGGTTGTTAGCCATCAATATTTTCACCTGTTGATGATGACTAGGTTCTTAAGCTAAGTTTTCTAGAAGCTGATCTCCAAACTGTCAAATATGTCATCTAGAAAACACCCCAAAACAATTTTTGTCCTCTTACCCCTTCTGGTTAGCCTATGATGAGAAAAAACCCATTTGTCAAAGACCTATCTCGTTTCAGTCAAATAATCCTATCCATAGTTGCCATAGCTGAAGGTTATCTGATGTCATTTACCCTTATTCCCCAAGTCATTCATTATCCAATTGTTGATAAAATGTCTGCAACCCTATATCTGGTCATATGTCATTTTGAGATCTAAGCATACCCAAAGAAACACTTCGAATCTATCAAGATCGCCCCTAAGTTAGATAGTGGTGCTTTAGGGAATCCCTTCCTTGGCAAAAACATCCTGAACCAAAGGCCTCTGTTCAGTACCAGCCAGCCCTAAATTAGTGCCTAATCTGCAAAAACAAATCTTCATCCATCCATAGGTCGCGCCACTAAGAGGTCATTCTATCTCAGTCTAGAAGAAATTCTACAAAGATCCAAAACAAAAGAAGATAAGTATGTTCACTGTATAAAAGAACATGCTTAAGTCAGGAAAAATCTCCACAAGACCCCAAGGAAGCTCTTCAGAGTTCAAATTCATTTTTTTGTTACATCTCTGCAGGGGTGTGATTGCATCAATGATCAATGTGTAAAAGAGAAATAGAACAAGGTAAAAAGGGTCCTGCATGATGAGCTCGCCCTTAGTAAAACAAGTAAAATACAATAAGTAAAGGGCTGCTAACTGGTGTAGTATGAAAACCAAAGTTACATAAAAATAGAGAAAAACATCCAAATCATATAAAGGCAAAAAGCTGATGTTATGTTGCTCAATAGTGTTTCAACATCTCCTCCAAAAAGCAATTTCAACATGCCCCTACAAACAAAGTGAAAGGAGTTTAGTCAAAGATGTCTAGCAAGAAAATACTCTCCA
The DNA here is from genome assembly GCA_034641835.2 of Pinus albicaulis. Classification (NCBI taxonomy): domain Eukaryota; kingdom Viridiplantae; phylum Streptophyta; class Pinopsida; order Pinales; family Pinaceae; genus Pinus; species Pinus albicaulis. The sequence continues at coordinate 146,606 of JAXQQM020083243.1, read as the reverse complement.
TATTCAAAACACATGGTTTCTAATCTAAGGGTTCATAGGGATTTTTTACAAAGGATATAAATCTCAGATCATGTTTCATAAAGAAAATTTTCAAATTTCACCTTCTTCCCCATTTGATATGATACCAAGCAGACATGTGATTTGCAGAAATGTAATACATTTTGGAAATAGATGAAATGTCATATCTACAGTGAGAATCTCCTCCTTTAAAGGAGCAGATGGTTGAAAGCACAAAAATGACCTCCTTCATTGAAAAGTAGATGGTTGGGAACATGATAAGAACCTCCTCCTTTTAAAGAGCAGATGGTTAAGAAGCATAGTGGAACCTCCTTCATTAAAAGTAGATGGTTAAAGGAACAGATAGAACCTCCTTCATTTAAAAAGCAGAGGGTTAAGTTGTCAAAGTGTTTTCATAAATTTTGAGTCACCTCCTTCCAAGAGATGGGAAAAAGATGCATCAACAATTTTTCATATGGTTTTTGAGCAACTTTCCTTTTTAAGGACAGGTTTGACAAACAGTGATAAAACCATAAGAGTTCATAGGTTAAAAACCTATTTCACATAAAGCAAAAGGATGACCTTCTGGTGTTAAGAAGTCTCTGTTTCCTCTGTTTATAGAGGCCATCCTTCAAACTATAATGAGGGTGAAACTTGGGCCAAAAACCTTCATCTAAATAACCAAAGAAAGAGAGAGCTAACTGGGTTTGACAGTAGCTTCTGCATATGCATACAAAGAAGATAGTAAAGGTAAGAAAAAGACATAATCTTCAGAAAGTTACATTAGTGGTTTTAGGGGTCACTTCCTTGATGAATAGCAGTGATAAAATCTTGTTTTAAAGGAGACCTCCTTACTTCAAAAAACAATGGATATAAGTGTTTTAAAAAGAGCTGCCACAATATTGTTTCTATGAGTCTTTATGATAGGTCTTTATGGTGTTTTCGAAAGTGATACATATTGGGGGCAGTAATCGATATTTTTATTAAAAAAAACCTTTTCAAAAGGCATAAAACCCATCTAAAGGGCTGCAAAAGCACAAAAGTCTTCCTCATTTTAAAGGAGGGAAAGGTCTTTAAAGGGGCCATTGTCAAATTTCAAAACTCGAAACAAACATTCCTTAGCTCCCCCACTAAAGAAAGGAAACATTTTCTCGGGAGATTTTGAAGTTTTTGAGCTTAAATCTCTGCGCGGTGCGCCTGTGAGAGCTCGACTGAAATAAATACACTAAGGCACGACGCACCTGTAGCTTCGTGCGGCACGCCTGTGTTGGCAGTCACTGGGCGCCTGAGGCCAACCCGACACCTTTTGCGTAGCGCGTTTAGCTCTAAACGCTTGCTCATCCACCAGCCTTGAACAAGCTTCTTTGCACACTGTGCCAATGATCAAAGAGGCCTGAGACTCATTCCTCAAGGTATTTATCTGTCTCCTATCCAAGTTGTCAGTCCCGAGGAGGGTTTTGTTAGTCAAAATAAGAGTTTTTCTTGAGCTGTGAGATAGTAAAAAAATGTGTACAACCTCCACTAGAAAACAGAGTTTGTACAAAAGGTCTCATAACGACCTTGAAGGAGTATGTTGATACAATGTCTTTCATGAGTACCTTTTATTTCCAATAGCCATAAAGGATCATTGATTGCAGATAAAAACAATAACCATCCAGGGAGACATAGTTTGTTTGAAGGGCCTAGTACTCAGTGACAAAGAGGACTGTTTTTGTTTTAGAGAGACAACAACATCTGAGAAGGGAAATTCATTCAGAAGAAAGCTACAACGTTTTTTCTAAAGGGCAGAGTCCTTTGTTTTAAATTATTCCCTTAAGACAGTAAGTTCAGAAAACCTCTTTCTTGTTTCAAGTAAACTACAAAAGACAGTGATTATTTAATTGGAGACAAAGTTTGTTAGGAGGCTTATTATTTAGTAACAAAAGGGTTGTCTTTGTTGTGGAGAGACATTAATCATCATAGGGGGGCAGTTTTATTTCAAAGCACAACACAGTGTTTGCTAAAGGATATAGTCTCTGTTTCAGATCAGTTCATTAAACAGTGCTACCAAAAGAGACAGTGTTTTTCAAAGGGACCTCTTTCTTGTTTCCTCACAACCACAGAACACAGTCATTCAAAGGAAAGGGATTTGATATTGCCAAAATAAAAAGAGTTATTTAATTTGAACAAGTTTGTTAGCTAACTAAGGAAAGACTTGATTTTTCTCAAAGGGTAAAGGGTGTGTTGATTGAAGATTTATCTCAGTGAACATTTGATACAATTTGCCTTGGTGAATCAACCAAGGATCTCAGAAGAAAAATGCCTCCTAAGCAAGATAGCAGAAGTGGTCCTCGCAAAAGGTATGAACCTTTTTCAACTAAGGAAGTGAATGCCTCTCCTTCAGTACTTTTTAACTTTCATGAAGTAGGATGTTTAGATTTTTGTCAGAAAGTTCAGGAGGTGAAAAGTTATCTTCCCTTGAAACATTTGTTTGCTTTAAGACTACAAGGGAAGCATGTTCATCTAGCACGTTTAGACTTCAATCTCTCTCCTAGATCTATCTCCAGAGCTACCAAAATTCCATATATCAGAGAAAAATGGTTTAAGCAGACTTACCTAGATTCAAATCAATACAAACCCTTCTTGAAACCAGAACATCGGGATGCATGCCCATCTATCTTTCCTTTTTCCTATTTTTTGACCATCTATGATCCTCTCATGAAGATCGTCATGAAGTATTTCACATGCAAAGGGAGGTTTTCCTGGGTTTCCGCTTATCATATCAGGCTACTAATGCACTTCACAAGAACCCAATTGCTAAACCTACCATTTTTCCTCTATAGAAGCATTGAAAAAATAGCTTCTACTATTCAAAATAAGCCTTCCTCTCAAGAGCAAGCTTGTCTCTTCCATCATTCCCTTATCAAGATCGTCATCCTCCATCAACTTGAGAAAAAGGGAGTTTCTTGGGACTCTTTCATTTCACATCCCGATTTCGCCACTGCTTCTTCATCCCATGCACCTCCCTCACCATCCACTCATCATGTTCCTCCTTCTTCTAGTAAACCCACTCCTAAGAAGCAAAAATATCCTATGATTGATCAAGAAGAGGAGAAAAGTGAGAAAGAGAAAAACAATGATCAAGAAGAACACAATAAAATAGGGGAAAAAAGTGATGAGGAAGGACAAAAGGAAGAATCCAAGCACAGCAGTGAGAATGAAGAAGGAAATGATGAAGAGATGAAACAATTTGATGAGGAACACAACAGTTACAAAGAGGAAAATATTGGCATCCCGCAGACCAGTGAGCATGATGATGATGAAGCACAAAACATTGAGGATACAGAGCCTAACAATCCTGAAGAAAGCAGGGACAAAAGTGAACAAGGCAGCACTCAAGGGGACATGCAAGGTGACAACCAAGGCACTCATGAGTAAGGTCAAGACAGTCCTGAAAGGGACACTTATGGTAAAAAATAGGAAAACCCACCAGCCAGCAAGGATGATGACAAACAAAGCCCAAGCAGTAAGCATCCTAAAGAAGGCAGCCTTCAAAAAGAGGAAAATAGTGACAAAGATGATGAGGGGAGTAGCAAAGGCAAAGACCAAATAGAGCATGTGCTAGCTGCCTCTCCTAGGCATGGGGCCATGTTTTCTTCTCCAAAGGTAAAAAGGCCCCGAAAATCAAGAAAGAAAGTGGCTCAAATTGTAACTCCAAATGTTACTAGAGCACTCCGAAGCAAAGGCAAGTTTCCCAAGCAATCCATTGTTGAATTACCAAAGAAGAGGAGAACCAAGAAGGCCACCCAAAGCAAGGGAAAGGAGAAGGAGAAAATTAGCAATGAGAAAGAAAGGGATTTTGACATAATTCAGATAAACAGTGATGACAGTGACAATGAGGCCAGAATTCTAGAGTCCCTCTTGCTAAATAGAGAAGAAAAAATTCATGATCGAAGAGCAGATCTAGAGAGGTCTGAAAACCTCATTCATTTTTTGCAAACACAAAACAAGCAAATGAATGTCCACATGGTAGTTTATGAGACACGAGCTATCAAGTACCAAAAGGAAGCCTCCAAAGCACAAATTAAGTTGGAAGAACTTATGGGCGAATTCAATGACACTGAAGAAGAAGATCAACCAAGGAGGAAAAGGCCAAGGACTATAGGACTCAAAAGAGCTTTGGATAAACAGAAAGAGGAAGAAGTTGCCATTTTCCAATCTTTTCCTCTTACTACTTTATTCACCCAAGAGATAGAAAACAATAGAGAAGCATGGCTTGAAAGGGTGAATAAACACTTGGAGAATAAGTTGGAAAGAGCTAATAGAGACTTAAGCCTTCAAAGGAAAATGACCGAGCACTATAAGAAGCTAAATCAATTTGCCCGAAGAAAATTGAAGGTTACACAAGAAAAGCTCAAAGTGGCCCGAAAGAGGCGCCTGGTACAAAAAGTGAAGAAAAGCATATCAAGGCTTGAAATTTTCACCTCCACTTCTCAACATGCTTCTGAAAACCCATGAGGGTCATGATCACCAAAATTGGGCATAATTCGACAAGTTTTTGTTTTTTGGCATTTTTGGGCTTTTTGCAGAAAATCATGGGCATCGCCATTTTAGTTTGAAGCATCCTCAAAGGTTGAAAGTGGTATAATTGGATGCATTAATTTCATGGGCATATACTCAGCAAATTTTAGATCAATTGAAGATGTTTTGGTCCCCCAAAGTGGTGAAAAAAAGTCACTTTTTCAACACTCTGCCCCGCATATCAACAAAGGCTAATTTTTGGGTTTTTCCACATAGGTCAGCTTTTCACAGGCTTCCATTGATCAGTTTGGGGAAAAAAAAGTATTTTCAAAAACTAGACATTTAGGGTTTTCCAACGAGCCATCATGGGCCTCGTTTTGACATCAGGAAGTCCTAAAAAATTTGCCTACAAGACAGGGGATTTTCTGCTGCTATATTTTTGAAGTATTTTTGTGAAAAATGCAGTTTTCTGAAGTACCTTTTTAAATGTGCGTTTAGCCTTTTTGGCCATTTTCAGTTAGGAAAAGTCAATTTAATTTTTTTTTTATAGCATTTTTAGGATATTTTTATAGATATTTTGTGCCTTGGGATTTGCAAAGCCTCAAGTACAAAATTAGATATTTTTTATGGGCCAATGAGCTTGCTAGTTGCACTAGGAGGTTCTCCTTCATCTTGGCCTATATATTCCAAGAGATTTCATTGTAAATGAGGCTGAAATTGATGATATAGAGCAATATATGGTTATACAATCTTGGAATAAATACTTGTCTCACGCATTGGATAGTTTCTTGAATGCTTTGGATGATGAAAGAGGACTGTTGTTGGATTCCTTGACATGGTAAAATGGTATAGTGTTCCTCTCTGTTATGTTTCCTTAGTTTTCATACATATTTCATGTTCTTTTATTGTTGTAAAACAATAGAGAATAGATTTGAAACATGCCCATGGAGGCACCTCAAATTTCCTGATTCATTACAGCTTCTATGTTTTCTTCCTTCTTAGTCATATCAAAGAATTCTTAACTGCTCTTTGATCACTGAAGAAATTGTTTTCTTGTTTCATTTATGGTTGTTATGCATGCTAAGTATGATTCAAGGTACGCCTTTCTTACTCATGGCTAGTCAAAGCTCCATCTCTGAAACCTTTCTTTGAATGTTTGATTGTCCTAGTTGAACCAAAGAGGTCTTGTATCGATCTTTCCCTTTTCCTAAAACTCTGCAACCTTAGTTCAAAGTGCCCAATAACCCAAAATACTATGTCTAGGAGTTCCCTCTTAGTAGCTTGAGTTATTTGTTTGTCTTAATTGTTTTTCCCCGAAGTCTGATAGCGATTTTCCTAAAGTTAGAGAGTTATATATCTCTATGTATCGCTTGAATGTCATTTTATGCATCTATCAGTTTGAAGTTACATTTATCATGATTAATGGTTAGCCATACCATATAAATGCCTGCTATTGAACTATTTATGTTTGAAAGCCTTTTTCCTTCATAAGCTTAGTGTCCATCCCACTTCATTTCACCTAAAGATCCATTTTACCTTGATCAAATCAGCCCTTCGATATACCTTGTATCACCATCTGAGGCTTTCTCAACCTTTTCGACCCCATAGCCCAGTTGATCTAACAATATTTTTATCTATTTATTCTTTTATCATTTTCTCCCTCAAAAACCTAAAAACAAAACCAAAAACGTACTTCATAACTAGCCTAAAATAAAAAACACAAGAAGAAAACAACTATACATCCATTACACAAGTAGAGAGAGCCCTCTTTGAGTATAGGAAGGCTAGGTCCTTGGGCTCCAAAGTTGGTTTGATGTTACCCTCTCACTTGGCTTGCCAATCAGCCAAATCACGGGACCCTAACATAATGGCGATCACAGTGGGACCTTCTGAGTTAGTGACAATCTAAGTACTCCTTAGTAACTCTCAAAGTCTCAATCAAACTTAGAAAAACTTAAGTGTTGTCCGAAGAGTAGAAACTAGCTCTTTCACCATCTTAGAAAAATGATGACTCATTTATAGAAAACTCTTACAAACCTTAGGGCTACATATAGAAAACTCAGAAAACCCCAAAACATCCTTAGATGGGTTTTTTGTCAGTATTGGTGGTGGACCATACACATATCTCTAAAAAAAACTAAAATCCACCTGGCGACTCCACTAGCCTCTAGTAGGCCTTACTACTTTCCTAACTTCTAGAAAACTATCCAATTGATCCATCCCACCGCTCACTAACATAATGGCGATCACAGTGGGGCCTTCTGAGTTAGTGACAATATAAGTACACCTTAGGACTTTAGAATCCCTCAACCTAAAATTTTGATCAAAGAGTAGAATCTAGTTGTCTCACCATCCTAGAAAAATGATGACCTAGCTATAGGATACTCTTACAAACCTTAGGGCTACATAAAAACTCATAAAATACCAAAACATCCTAGATTGGTTTTTTCCAGTTATTGGTGGTGGACCATAAGTACATCTCTATAAAAACAACTAAAAATCCACCTGGCCTCCAGTAGGCCTAAAAATCCATAAAAACCAAAAAAATTCATAAACCATACTATTCTGTTGACTCATCTTTCCCAAAACTAAAAATTAATGGTGCAGCCTCTGAAATCAGTGACAAAATAAATATAACTTAGTGATTCAGAAAACTTCACCTAAAGATAGGAAATCAAACCTAATAAACTTGCAAATAGAACCATAGCTTTCCCAACAGTCTAGAAAACTGTTGAAACTAAGTGTTGAGTCTTCCTCGCAAGTCTCCACATCAAATTTTGCTAAAAAACTCTTTCCCAAAAGCATCTTTGACAGTATTGGTGGTGGAACATAGATCTCAAAGAAATCCACCTGATGACTCCACTAGCCTTCATTTTTTTTTCAACCATTCTTCACATTAGCAAAACCCCTAGAGAGGTCATCTATCCAAAAATAATCACAACTATCATGCTCTCTAAAGTTTGGCTTCACGAAGAATCAATACCAGATCTCATCCAGACCCAAATCCCCCTATCATAGTTGATAACCTAGAAAAGATTTTGTGGCAAACTTCTGAAACTGGTAACTTAGCTGCCGATAGGACCATCTGCAAAGCAAGCTCTATACCTGAACATCTTACATCCTTGCAGGATTCCCAGTTTGACTTGCGTTCAGAAAAAAACCTTTTTAGAAGCAAGTCGCAAAGTAAAATCAACTTTGACGATCTTGAGCCCTTAGTTTTGCAACAGAGTCCTAGTAGAGAAGCCTCACCTACTACACCTCCTGACTTTCAGCTTCTCCACCACTTTGGCTCTTACCACCCCAAATCTGCTCAAAATCAGTTCACAAGTCCGAATACCTCCGCCACACCCATTCAGACCACCACTGTTCAAGTCATCTCATCTCATCCTACAAGCCCTCATACTATAAATCTACCATCAGCTCCCGCCATGGTAGCTTGGTATGTGCCCTTGGTATTACCACAGCCTTTATCACCTTTGCAACATGACTACTAATCCAAAATCCCGCACTTCACCGGAGTTGAGGCTACTACCACCCAACAACATATAGATAGAATTAGTGATGCCTTTGAATACATGGAAATAGAAGACGAGACCATAAGAATGAGGATATTTGCCCAAAGCTTGGGCGGAGAACCCAAGAAATGGTTTAAGAGCTTAACTCCTAACAGTATACACGACCTCCCATCACTTTAACAATCTTTCATAAATAGGTGGGAAATCAGAAAAGACCCCATTCAAATCCTTTCTAAGTATAACAATCTTAAAAGGGACAATGGGGAAAGTGTTCAGGACTACTGCACTAGGTTCAACAGTGTTTATAACACCCTCCCACCTCACTTCAAACCTCCACTTGGCTCAACCTTAGCAAATTTTCCCGAGGGTTTCAACCCAGATATGACACATCAACTAAGATACAAGGACCTCGCAACCTTAGAGAAAATGCAAAAAGTGGCTATGAGTGCAGAAGCCAACTTAGCTAAAAAGAGAGCTAGGATGAGATCAGAGAAGAAAGTCACATACCATGATGAGGTCGCCCCTTCATTCTCTTCCTCAGATCCTAGAATAGATGACCTGGTTAGATCCATAGTGAAAATATGGGAAAAGATAAGTGAAAAGGCACCTCTTAGGGACAACCAACCAAACCCTCAAAACAGGAACCGGAACCAAAACTTTAGAAGAGACCTGCCTCAAAATAAACCAAGGGAAAATGACCAACAGATTAGGCCACTTTTCAATGAAAACTATGTTGATGAAGAAGAGAGAGATACAAAACCAATTGATGAAAGTCATTTAAACTTAATAGGTTCTAATAACGAGGGTGAGGTTTTCCTTACAGAAGAAGAACAAGTTTTTTTCTCCTCGAATCAAAGTGAAGCAAATTATGAGGACCCCGAAGATCCTGCTATAGGATTTCAGAATGCCATAATAGAATCTCATAGGCAGTATGATCTTAGGAGTAAGAAAAACCAAGACCACTCTAAGAAAGGTAGCTCAGACACTGCTGTTACTAAAACCCCTAATACCATTCTTAAAAGAGCAGTGGATAGTAACAAAATCATGGCCAAGAAAACTGACCAAAACAAAGATAAAGCTATTCAGACAAGCCTTCGCCTATATTGTCCTAGTACCTCTACTAAGATTCCCAAGATGGCTGTGTTGAACAAAATCCCGAACCAAATTCAGCAAATTAAGAACATAGAGAAAGTCATGGCTGAAAAAACTGAAACAAATCTATCTAAACTACAAACACCCTTCAGTTTTGAGGGGAAATTGCCAAAATAAAAATAACCATACCCCTCACTGAGCTAATAACTATAGATAGGTACAGATCTCAAATATTCAAAGTTTTTAACATAGGAAATGAGGCAGATACTTTAAATATGACTGATGACAAACCCGAGATTTTATTCAGTCCCAAAATAGAAGGTGAATACCAAGAAGGAACTGTTTCCCCTTTCTATGTAAGTTTCAAAATCCATGAAAATATATTACATAATGCCATGTTAGATTCTGGTGCCTCCCATAACCTCATGCCTAAAGTAGTCATAGAGAATCTGGGTCTAGAGGTAACTAAACCTTACAAAGACCTGTACTCATTCGATTCAAGTCGGGTTAAATTCTTAGGCCTAATAAAGAACCTATGTTTTTCTTTAACACAAATTCCGACTAAAAACCTAGTCATGGATGTAGTAGTGGCTGATATTCCTCCCAAGTATGGAATGTTGTTATCAAGATCATGGGCCGCCAAAATACAAGGTAGCCTTCAAATGGACATGTCATTTTCTACCATCCTGGTTTTTAACTAGACTAGGAGGTTGTACCGAGAAACTCACATGAAATATATGGTGAGCAACCTCTATAAGCCAAACAACACTCCTATTTATTCCATTCATTCCAATTTAGATTATTTTATATTATACAATGAAAGTGATATAAATGAGCAGATAAAAGAAAATTAAGAAGATTTCAAACCATCAAAACAACCTTTCCCATCCCCAAATAAAGAAACCAATGACCAAAGCTCCAAGAAACCTAAAAAACAGCTTAGTATCATGTATGAAAAAATAACTCTTTGGAGTGTAAGCTTTGACGGTTCTTGTGGCAAAACTGGTTCAGGGGTCGGCATTTGGATAAAAAATACTAATGAAGGTCATTATTTCAGATTAGAATTCCAATGTACCAATAGCATTGCGGAATATGAGGCCCTTCTCCTTGGTCTGCACATACTTAAAGACTCAGGCACTAAGAAAATATCAACCCAGGGAGATTCAAAACTTGTAATTAGACAAATCAAAGGTGAATACTTGGAAAAAAAACCCAAGATTGAGAGAATACAGGAATGCAGCATTAGACATCCTCAAAACCTTCGAGAAATATGAACTCACCTATATTCCTAGGATTCAAAATAGCCTAGCCAATGAGCTCGCCTTTGCCGCAAGAAATGGCCAAATACTATGTTTAAACGAGCAATACGTTATTCAAGTCAAACATCGCCCTATAGTACCAAAAAATATTGACCATTGGCAAATATTAAAAGATGATGATCAAATTGATGATTTCTTACAATCTAGGAATGAATTTGAAGTAACCAAAATAGACTTAGAAAATGAAGAAAGGAATATTGGAAAAAATGAAGATCAAGAGCTAGATTTACCTTCTTTAACAGATGTAAACTTGATAAATCATCCATATGAAATTGAGACAGGTGAGGACATAGACCAAAGAGAGCTTGAAGTCTTACATTGTGAAAATGACACCATACCTATAGGGCTTGCACCCTTAGAGGAATTGTTCGATTTTAACGATATGGAAAAAAAGCCAAAAATGGAATCCAATGAAGTTGACATAGAAGAATATAACATAGGAATCACTGAAGAACCAAGAATGATCAAACTATCCAAAACTATCTCTCCTCACATAAAACAGAAATACATCAAGTTTTTTAAAGAGTTTAAATATGTGTTTGCATGGGGATACCAAGACTTGAAATCATATGACACAAGCATCATTCAACATAATATTCCCCTCAAAGAAAACTAGAAGCCTTTCAAACAGAATTTGAGAAGAACAAACCCAATATTACTACCTTTGGTTGAGAAGGAAATAAAAAAGATGTATGATGATGGGATAATAGTGTCCCTCAGGTACTCTGAGTGGGTTTCAAATCTAGTATCAGTTAGGAAAAAAACTGGTGAGATTAGACTTTGTATCAATTTCTGAAATTTGAATAGAGCCTGTTTGAAGGACAACTATACGTTGCCCAAAATGGACCACATACTTCAAAAGGTGGTGGGTGCTAAAAGGATCTAATTACTTGATGGCTTTTCCGGTTACAACCAAGTGCTGGTTTTCTCCATTGATCAACACAAAACTGCTTTCACCACACCTTGGGGCACTTTCATGTATGTTAAAATTCCTTTTGGATTGATGAATGCTGGCACCACATTCCAAAGAGCCATGGACATAGCCTTCTCATAAGACATAGGTTATTTCATGGTCATATGTATCGACATTATCACAGTATCTTCCAAATCAGATGAAGAGCACCCGGTTCACTTGAGAAAGGTTTTTAACAAATGTAGAAAATATGGTTTATCTTTGAACCCCAAGAAAACACTTTTCGGTCTCGGAGAAGGAAAACTCCTAGGTCACATCATTTCGGAAGATGGAATAAAAATAGACCCCCAAATAATTGAAGACATATTACAAATAAGTCACCCCATAAATATAAAGGAGTTGCAATCCTTTATCAGAAAAATTAATTTCTTAAGAAGATTCATCCCAAATCTTGCTGAACTTCTGAGAAATATCACAAACATGTTAAAAATTGAGGTTGGGGTTAAATGGACTACAAAAGCCAAAAAATCTTTTGAATTGGTTGAAAAATCCCTAACTGAAACACCAGTACTAATAAGTCCTAATTTCACCAAAGATTTTTACATTTTATCGTTTGCATTGGAACACACGATCGCTGCAGTATTATTACAAAATAACGCAGCAGGGCAAGAACAACCCATTGCCTTTTTTAGCAAATACCTAAGAGATGCTCCCTTAAAATATAATATCATGGAAAAACAGGCATTCACATTGGTAAAAGCACTGAAATATTTCTAAGTTTATATCTTGCATTCTCATATCATTGCTTTCGTTCCTAATACCATTGTCAAAGATATATTAAATCAAGATCCCGATGGTAAAAGGGGAAAATGGATCGCTATCATCTTAGAATATGACTTAGAAATCTGACCCACTAACTGGTTAAAGGACAAGGACTCACAAGACTAATGGCTGAAACTAACCTCCAAGCATTAGATATAAATTTTGTTGACACCTTAGAAGAACATGAAGAATGCACAGCCCCTCATGTTGAAGAAGTGTTTTTTAATTCACCTTGGTATGCGGATATTCTTTATGTATTATTTTATCTAAATTCTCCTCCAACTTTATAAAAAAAATCAAGTTTCCTCAAACAAAAATCTCTAAAGTTTTGCATTTTAGATGGAGTTCTGTATTGGAAAAATCCCACTGGTATGCTGCTTAAATGTTTGCTTGAGTATGATGTAGAGAAAATTATGCACGAAATGCACGAAGGAGAATGTGGAGGTCATCTCTACTGGAAAACCACAGCCAACAAAATCCTTAGAGCCGGTTATTTTTGGCCTACCTTATTTCCTGACACTCACAAACTAGTTATTACATGCCATAAGTGCCAAATTTTTGATGGCAAGAAAAAGCTTTTACCTTTGCCCTTACATCCCATCATAGTTGAAGGACCTTTCTAGCAATGGGGTTTAGATTTTATTGGGGAGATTCACCCTTCTTCATCCGCTTAACACAAATGGATCCTTACATCCATTTATTACTTTAACAAATGGATAGAAGCCATACCCTCCAGGAATGCCACCGATTCAGTCATCATTAAGTTCCTAGAAACCAACATTCTATCTAGATTCGACTGTCCTAGGAAGACTATCACAGATAATGATGTTGCCTTTTCCTCCAAAAGAATGGTTGAATTCTGTTACAAATATCATATTTCATTAGGAAATTCCACAGCTTATTACCCTCAAGGTAATGGTTTCGCTGAGTCCTCTAACAAAAGCCTAGTCAACATCATTAAGAAAATTCTAGAACAAAATCAAAATGCATGGCATGGAAAACTAGTGCATGTACTATGGGCCGATAGACTAACCACCAAAAATTCAACTGGTATGTCTCCCTACCAACTAGTGTATGGCATGGATGCCATTTTCCCAACATCCTTAAGGGTTCCAGTAATGAAGCTATTACAAGAAGTTCAAATGGAAGAAAATGACATGCAAAGGAGGGTAAATTAGACTATCCATTTACAGCAAACAAGAGAAGAAGTTTACCAAAGGGCTCAGTTAGCGCAAGATAAGATAAAAAATATTTTTGATAGAAGGACCAAGGAAAATAATTTTCAAATTAGGGATAAAGTGTTAAAATGGGATTCCAAAAGAGAAGACAAAGGTAAACATGGCAAGTTTGAAAACTTATGGAAGGGGCCTTTCATCATTAGTTCAGTTAGCAGAAACAATGCTTTTTTCCTACAGGAACTCGATGGGACTGAAACTTTTGGAGGTCCTATGAATGGCAGGACACTAAAAAATGTTTTTTTTCAAGAGCTCCAGTTTTAATCATTTTCAATAATTGTATATATTAGTGTTTTAAGAAATAAATCAAAAAACAAAAAATTCAAAAAACAATAGAAAAGTAGAAAAAGAGGGCAGTTTGGAAAACAACAAAAAAGCCCCATGTTTAAAAAATAGTCATTCTGAAAGCGCGCAAGTCTAAATGCTACTACTAGTGCTCAAAGATGTCTTGTTCAGTTATCTAGCCTAATCATAACTGAACATGTTTAAATTTATTGCTGATAAGTTAGTGAAAGAAAGGATAGTCAAATTGTGTAAGCTTGACTTGTCAAAGAAAATAGATTAGGAAAAGATACTGGTTCCACATGCTCAAAATAGAACCAAAGAGGAAAACAGGGATGAAAAAAAAAACTGTGTATCCTAGCCCTGATTTTTCTAAATTTAATTTTCACGAAAAATAATATTTGTGTGCAGCTTGTCTTTCATGCCACAAGTACATGACAAATCAGACTATCTAATCCTGATTTGGTTATTTTTCAATTTCATGTTTTAGATTAGAGAATGAAATCTTGTCAAACAGCTTAATCTTGATAGTCGATCTAGCATAGGTAGAGAAAAAAAGGAGTTCATCAGTTTAATCTGAACTCCCAGCGGATATAAGTGTAGAATTAGATAGTGTCATTTTTCAAAAATATTATGCCAAAGGGTTGCTAGTCCAAATGCACCCGAAAGAAGAAAAAATGTTAGGAAATGTAGCTGGGTAGGTAGAAATGACTTTGATGCTAATCATGCTGTCAATTTTCAGAAATAGCATCAAGGAAGAAATAAATTTGTGCCAATGGATAAAGGCACTGGTCTTCAAAATCCAGAGATCTGAAATTCTAGACACCTCCTGAAAATGAGCTGCCCTCCCCAAATGGAGCCACTGTTAGTCATCAGTATTTTTCACCTGTTGATGATGACTAGTTTATCAAGCTAATTTTTCTAGAAGCTGATCTCCAAACTGTCAAATCTGTCATCTAGAAAACACCCCTAAACAATTTTTGTCCTCCTACCCATTCCAGTTAGCCTATGATGAGAAAAAACCCATTTGTCAAGACCTATCTGGTTTCAGTCAAATAATCCTATCCATAGTTGCCATAGCTGAAGGTTATCTGCTATAATTTACCCTTATTCCCCAAGTCATTCATTATCCAACTGTTGATAAAATGTCTGCAACCCTATATCTGGTCATATGTCATTTTGAGATCTAAGCATACCCAAAGAAACACTTCGAATCTATCAAGATCGCCCCTAAGTTAGATAGTGGTGCTTTAGGGAATCCCTTCCTTGGCAAAAACATCCTGAACCAAAGGCCTCTGTTCAGTACCAGCCAGCCCTAAATTAGTGCCTAATCTGCAAAAACAAATCTTCATCCATCCATAGGTCGCGCCACTAAGAGGTCATTCTATCTCAGTCTAGAAGAAATTCTACAAAGATCCAAAACAAAAGAAGATAAGTATGTTCACTGTATAAAAGAACATGCTTAAGTCAGGAAAAATCTCCACAAGACCCCAAGGAAGCTCTTCAGAGTTCAAATTCATTTTTTTGTTACATCTCTGCAGGGGTGTGATTGCATCAATGATCAATGTGTAAAAGAGAAATAGAACAAGGTAAAAAGGGTCCTGCATGATGAGCTCGCCCTTAGTAAAACAAGTAAAATACAATAAGTAAAGGGCTGCTAACTGGTGTAGTATGAAAACCAAAGTTACATAAAAATAGAGAAAAACATCCAAATCATATAAAGGCAAAAAGCTGATGTTATGTTGCTCAATAGTGTTTCAACATCTCCTCCAAAAAGCAATTTCAACATGCCCCTACAAACAAAGTGAAAGGAGTTTAGTCAAAGATGTCTAGCAAGAAAATACTCTCCATATTCAAAACACATGGTTTCTAATCTAAGGGTTCATAGGGATTTTTTACAAAGGATATAAATCTCAGATCATGTTTCATAAAGAAAATTTTCAAATTTCACCTTCTTCCCCATTTGATATGATACCAAGCAGACATGTGATTTGCAGAAATGTAATACATTTTGGAAATAGATGAAATGTCATATCTACAGTGAGAATCTCCTCCTTTAAAGGAGCAGATGGTTGAAAGCACAAAAATGACCTCCTTCATTGAAAAGTAGATGGTTGGGAACATGATAAGAACCTCCTCCTTTTAAAGAGCAGATGGTTAAGAAGCATAGTGGAACCTCCTTCATTAAAAGTAGATGGTTAAAGGAACAGATAGAACCTCCTTCATTTAAAAAGCAGAGGGTTAAGTTGTCAAAGTGTTTTCATAAATTTTGAGTCACCTCCTTCCAAGAGATGGGAAAAAGATGCATCAACAATTTTTCATATGGTTTTTGAGCAACTTTCCTTTTTAAGGACAGGTTTGACAAACAGTGATAAAACCATAAGAGTTCATAGGTTAAAAACCTATTTCACATAAAGCAAAAGGATGACCTTCTGGTGTTAAGAAGTCTCTGTTTCCTCTGTTTATAGAGGCCATCCTTCAAACTATAATGAGGGTGAAACTTGGGCCAAAAACCTTCATCTAAATAACCAAAGAAAGAGAGAGCTAACTGGGTTTGACAGTAGCTTCTGCATATGCATACAAAGAAGATAGTAAAGGTAAGAAAAAGACATAATCTTCAGAAAGTTACATTAGTGGTTTTAGGGGTCACTTCCTTGATGAATAGCAGTGATAAAATCTTGTTTTAAAGGAGACCTCCTTACTTCAAAAAACAATGGATATAAGTGTTTTAAAAAGAGCTGCCACAATATTGTTTCTATGAGTCTTTATGATAGGTCTTTATGGTGTTTTCGAAAGTGATACATATTGGGGGCAGTAATCGATATTTTTATTAAAAAAAACCTTTTCAAAAGGCATAAAACCCATCTAAAGGGCTGCAAAAGCACAAAAGTCTTCCTCATTTTAAAGGAGGGAAAGGTCTTTAAAGGGGCCATTGTCAAATTTCAAAACTCGAAACAAACATTCCTTAGCTCCCCCACTAAAGAAAGGAAACATTTTCTCGGGAGATTTTGAAGTTTTTGAGCTTAAATCTCTGCGCGGTGCGCCTGTGAGAGCTCGACTGAAATAAATACACTAAGGCACGACGCACCTGTAGCTTCGTGCGGCACGCCTGTGTTGGCAGTCACTGGGCGCCTGAGGCCAACCCGACACCTTTTGCGTAGCGCGTTTAGCTCTAAACGCTTGCTCATCCACCAGCCTTGAACAAGCTTCTTTGCACACTGTGCCAATGATCAAAGAGGCCTGAGACTCATTCCTCAAGGTATTTATCTGTCTCCTATCCAAGTTGTCAGTCCCGAGGAGGGTTTTGTTAGTCAAAATAAGAGTTTTTCTTGAGCTGTGAGATAGTAAAAAAATGTGTACAACCTCCACTAGAAAACAGAGTTTGTACAAAAGGTCTCATAACGACCTTGAAGGAGTATGTTGATACAATGTCTTTCATGAGTACCTTTTATTTCCAATAGCCATAAAGGATCATTGATTGCAGATAAAAACAATAACCATCCAGGGAGACATAGTTTGTTTGAAGGGCCTAGTACTCAGTGACAAAGAGGACTGTTTTTGTTTTAGAGAGACAACAACATCTGAGAAGGGAAATTCATTCAGAAGAAAGCTACAACGTTTTTTCTAAAGGGCAGAGTCCTTTGTTTTAAATTATTCCCTTAAGACAGTAAGTTCAGAAAACCTCTTTCTTGTTTCAAGTAAACTACAAAAGACAGTGATTATTTAATTGGAGACAAAGTTTGTTAGGAGGCTTATTATTTAGTAACAAAAGGGTTGTCTTTGTTGTGGAGAGACATTAATCATCATAGGGGGGCAGTTTTATTTCAAAGCACAACACAGTGTTTGCTAAAGGATATAGTCTCTGTTTCAGATCAGTTCATTAAACAGTGCTACCAAAAGAGACAGTGTTTTTCAAAGGGACCTCTTTCTTGTTTCCTCACAACCACAGAACACAGTCATTCAAAGGAAAGGGATTTGATATTGCCAAAATAAAAAGAGTTATTTAATTTGAACAAGTTTGTTAGCTAACTAAGGAAAGACTTGATTTTTCTCAAAGGGTAAAGGGTGTGTTGATTGAAGATTTATCTCAGTGAACATTTGATACAATTTGCCTTGGTGAATCAACCAAGGATCTCAGAAGAAAAATGCCTCCTAAGCAAGATAGCAGAAGTGGTCCTCGCAAAAGGTATGAACCTTTTTCAACTAAGGAAGTGAATGCCTCTCCTTCAGTACTTTTTAACTTTCATGAAGTAGGATGTTTGGAATTTTGTCAAAAGGTTCAGGAGGTGAAAAGTTATCTTCCCTTGACACATTTGTTTGCTTTAAGGTTGCAAGAGAAGCATGTTCATCTAGCAGGTTTAGACTTCAATATCTCTCCTAGATCTATCTCCAGAGCTACCAAAATTCCATATGTCGGAGAAAAATGGTTTAAGCAGAGCTACCTAGATTCAAATCAATACAAACCCTTCTTGAAACAAGAACATCGGGATGCATGCCCATCTATTTTTCCTTTTTCCTATTTATTGACCAGCTATTCTCCTCTCATGAAGATCATCATGAAATATTTCACATGTGAAGGGAGGTTTTCCTAGGTTTATGCTTATCATATCAGGCTACTCATGCACTTCACAAGAACGAAATTGCTAAACCTACCATTTTTCCTCTACAGAAGCATTGAAAAAATGGCTTCTACTGTTCAAAAGAAGCTTTCCTCTCAGCAGCAAGCTTGTCTTTTCCATCATTCCCTTATCAAGATCATCATCCTCCATCAACTTGAGAAAAATGGAGTTTCTTGGGACTCTTTCATTTCACATCCCGATTTTGCCACTGCTTCTTCATCCCATGTGCCTCCCTCACCATCCACTCATCATGTTCCTCCTTCTTCTAGTAAACCCACTCATAAGAAGAAAAAATATCTTATGATTGATCAAGAAGAGGAGAAAAGTGAGAAAGAAAAAAACAGTGATCAAGAAGAACACAGTAAAAGAGGTCAAAAAAGTGATGAGCAAGGACAAAAGGAAGAATCCAAGCACAGCAGTGAGCATGAAGAAGGAAATGATGAAGAGATGAAACAGTTTGATGAGGAACACAACAGTCACAAAGAGGAAAATATTGGAAACCCACACAGCAGTGAGCATGATGATGATGAAGCACAAAAAATTGAGGATACAGAGCCTAACAGTCTTGAAGAAACCAGGGACAAAAGTGAACAACGAAGCCCTCAAGGGGACATGCAAGGTGACATCCAGGGCACTAATGAGGAAGGTCAAGATAGTCCTCAAAGGGAAACTTATGGTAAAAAACAGGAAAACCCACCATCCAGCAAGGATGATGACAAACAAAGCCCAAGCAGTAAGCATCCTAAAGAAGGCAACCTTCAAAAAGAGGAAAACAGTGACAAGATGATAAGGGGAGTAGCAAAGGCAAAGACCAAATAGAGCATGTGCTAGCTGCCTCTCCTAGGCAAGGGGCCATGTTTTCTTCTCCAATGTTAACAAAGCCCCAAACATCAAGAAAGAAAGTGGCTCAAATTGTAACTCCAAATGTTACTAGAGAACTCTGAAGCAAAGGCAAGTTGCCCAAGAAATCCATTTTTGAATTACCAAAGAAGAGGAGAACCAAGAAGGCCACCCAAAGAAAGGGAAAAGAGAAGGAGGAAATTAGCCATGAGAAAGAAAGGGATTTTGACATAATTCAGATAAACAGTGACAGAATTCTAGAGTCCCTCTTGCTAAATAGAGAAGAACAAATTCATGATCTAAGAGCAGATCTAGAGAGGTCTGAAAACCTCATTCATTTTCTGCAAACACAAAACAAGCAAATGAATGTCCACATGGGAGTTTATGAGACATGGGCTATCAAGTACCAAAAGGAAGCCTCCAAAGCACAAATTAAGTTGGAAGAAATTATGGGTGAATTCAATGACACTGAAGAAGAAGATCAACCAAGGACTATGGGAGTCGAAAGAGCTTTGGATAAACAAAAATAGGAAGAGGCTGCCATTTTCCAATCTTTTCCTCTTACTACTTTATTCACCCAAGAGTTAGAAAACAATAAAGAAGAATGGATTGAAAGGGTGAATAAACAATTGGAGAATAAGTTGTAAATAGCTAATAGAGACTTAAGCCTTCAAAGGAAAATGATCGGGCACTATAAGAAGCTAAATCAATTTTCCCAAAGAAAATTGAAGGTTACACAAGAAAAGCTCAAAGTGGCTCGAAAGAGGTGCCTGGTAAAAAAAGTGAAGAAAGACATATCAAGGCTTGAAATTTTTTCCTCCGATTCTCAACATGCTTCTGAAAACCCATGAGGGTCATGCTCACCAAAATTGGGCATAATTAGACAAGTTTTTGTTTTTTGGAATTTTTGGGTTTTTTGCAGAAAATCATGGGCATCGCCATTTTAGTTTGAAGCATCCTCAAAGGCTGAAAGTGGTATCATTGGATGCATTAATTTCATGGGCATATACTCAGCAAATTTAAGATCAATTGAAGATGTTTTGGTCCCCCAAAGTGGCGAAAAATAGTCATTTTTTCAACACTCTACCTCGCATATCAGCAAAGGCTAATTTCTGGGTTTTTCCACATAGGTTAGATTTTCACATACTTCTAGTGATCAGTTTGGGGAAAAAAATATATTTTTAGAAACTAGACATTCAGGGCTTTCCAAAGAGCCATCACAGGCCTCGTTTCGACATCTGGAAGTCTTCAAAACATTGCCTACAAGACAGGGTATTTTCTGCTGCTATATTTCTGAAGTATTTTTGTGAAAAATGCAGTTTTTTGAAGTGGCTTTTTCAAATGTGCGTTTAGCCTTTTTGGCCATTTTCAGTTAGGAAAAGTCAATTTAATTTCCTGTTTTATCATTTTTAGGATATTTTTATAGATATTTTGTGCCTTGGGCTTTGCAAAGCCTCAAGGACAAAATCAAATATTTTTGATGGGCCAATGAGCTTGCTAGTTTCACTAGGAGGTTCTCCTTCATCTTGGCCTATATATTCCAAGAGATTTCATTGTAAATGAGGCTAAAATTGATGATATAGAGAAATATATGGTTATACAAGCTTGGAAGAAATACTTGTCTCATCAATTGGATAGTTTCTTGAATGTTTTGGATGATGAAAGAGGACTGCTGTTGGATTCCTTGACTTGGTAAAATGGTATAGTGTTCCTCTCTGTTATGTTTCCTTAGTTTTCATACATATTTCATGTTATTTTCTTGTTGTAAGACAGTAGAGAATAGATTTGAGACATGCCCATGGAGGCACCTCAGATTTCCTAATTCATTACAGCTTCTATGTTTTCTTCCTTCTTAGTCATATCAAAGAATTCTTAATTGATCTTTGATCACTGAAGAAATTGTTTGCTTGTTTCATTTATGGTTTTTATGCATGCTAAGTATGATTCACAGTATGTCCTGCTTACTCATGGCTAGTCAAAGCTCCATCTCTGAAACCTTTCTTTAAATGTTTGATTGTCCTAGTTGAACCAAAGAGGTCTTGTATCGATCTTGACCTTTGCCTAAAACTCTGTAATCTTAGTTCAAAGTGCCCGATAACCCAAAATACTATGTCTAGGAGTTCCCTCTTAGTAGCTTGAGTTATGTGTTTGTCTTAATTGTTTTTCCCCAAATTCTGATAGCGATTTTCCTAAATTTAGAGAGTCATATATCTCTATGTACCGCTTGAATGTTATTTTATGCATCTATCAGTTTGAAGTTACATTTATCATGATTAATGGTTAGCCCTACCATATAAATGCCTGCTATTTAACTATTTATGTTTGAAAGCCTTTGTCCTTCACAAGCTTAGTGTCCATCCCACTTCATTTCACCTAAAGATCCATTTTACCTTGATCAAATAGGCCCTTCAATATACCTTGTATCAACATCTGAGGCTTTCTCGACCTTTTCAACCCCATAGCCTAGTTTATCTAACAATATTTTTATCTATTTAGTATTTTATCAGTTCCTCCCTCAAAAACCTAAAAATAAAACCAAAAACCTACTTCATAACTAGCCTAAAATCAAAAAAACAAGAAGCAAACAACTATACATCCCTTACAAAAGTAGAGAGAGCCCTCTCTGATTCCATGAAGGCTAGGTCCTTGGGCTCCAAAGTTGGTTTGATGTTACCCTGTCACTTGGCTCTCCAATCAGCCAAATCACAGGACCCTAACATGATCAATCTATGAAATACATGAGTTGCTGCAACTGCACAAAATGCCGGAGAGCACTGACAGCGCTGCCTATGTTAGAGTAGCTACTACTATAGGTACATAAACATGAAACATGGTTTAACTATACAAGAATGGCCCAAGAATAGAAGAATGGGCTCCAATACAATATTTCTAGCCAATCTAGGTGAGATTGCTAGAAATGTCGGAAAATGTACAATGTGACAATCTGACTTGTCACTGCAACTAAATCAACATATGAAATGAGGCTGAAGCATATCAGAAATAGTGATTCCCTCCTCAGATAGTGTATATAAGAAAAAGTCTGATTCTTTTACTCAGAAAAAACTCCTCCTGATGAGCTAAAATAACCCTCCTAGCAACTGCTAGCCAAAATAACGCAGATCAAGCTGGAAACTGTGCTGTGAGGGAAGTTGGATGGTTGGCCTGATTCCAATGATATGAAAATAAGCCCAGGAGTCCTCCTCACTGATCCTCCAATGAATAGCTGAGCCCTCCACTGAAGACAAGCCAAGTAACAACTCAAGAGATCCTATGTTGCTGCACCCATCAGCACAAAATTATCCTGCTCCAGGAATAATGCTGTGACTGAACGAGCTAGCTTTGGCCAAATGCTGAAATAAGGAAATGCAGCTCTAGAACCTCTCCTTCCGTTAAGATGAGGTAGGGATTCCCAACCAGGAACACCTTAGTGCTATGCAGCACTGCACTCTTGCTAAACAGTAAGAGGAGCGAAGTCTCAACAGAATAAGCAAAATAATAATTAGGCATGAAAAACAATGGCTCTCCTCCTCTTCTTATATAGCAAGTGCTCCTCTCCACCATGGGTCCCATCCACATGTGCCTTCCAACTCATGCATGTGATCCTCCTCTAAAACTGCACATTCCATCAAGGAGATACATTGTATCTAGACAATGCATGTGGAATTGGTCAAAATGTTTAGATCACGCATGATCTAGTCCTGTTCACACCATGTGGTGCTCAATTTAGCTGCTTTATTCTTCCTCATTTCACATGAGGAGTGTTTATTCTTCCTTCTCAATGATTATGTGGCCTTCTTACCCATTTTATTTAATTAAATAAAATACTGCTAACAATAATATTACTTTTAGCTTGAGGCTAAAAATTGGGAAAATTACAGAGGGAGATGGAAGAAGAATAAATGC
The DNA here is from genome assembly GCA_034641835.2 of Pinus albicaulis. Classification (NCBI taxonomy): domain Eukaryota; kingdom Viridiplantae; phylum Streptophyta; class Pinopsida; order Pinales; family Pinaceae; genus Pinus; species Pinus albicaulis. The sequence goes on along the minus strand of JAXQQM020083243.1, from coordinate 123,569 downwards.
CTAGGAGGGAAGCTCTTAGTGATTATCTACAAGAATATGAATCTCAAACTAAGAATTTTAGAGATCATATCACTTTCCAAGGGTTTTAAAAGATCAAGGTGGAGAGGAGCAAGCAGCATGACATGGGTAGATTTTTCCTATCTACTTTTGATGGATCACCAACATGTTTAGCTAGAGCTTGGGTGGAGGAGTTACACACCTATTTGCAGCACCACCAAGTTTTTGAAGATGAAGCCATCAAAGTTGCAGCGCTGCATTTTGAAGGTAAAGCCTATGCTTGGTGGATATTTGAGTCTTTTTCATTAAGAAATGCAAATACTTCTTCTTAGGTTTTAACAACCGAATGTATACTCAGCCCCCGCTAGATAATTGGAATTATTGGCAGCAACCTTGGTCCCCACCTCAACCTTGGACACAAGGAATGAAAAATACATATTATAGATATTCTAAAGCTACCAATATCCACAATCCTATCCAAACTATCCTCCCCAAAAATTTCCACAACAAAATCAACCACCCCAACTTCAAAACAAAAACCCACAACTTTCATTACCATTTCCACAAACACCAAACCAACTACCTACCCAACCATTTCCAAACCCAAATAATAAAAATTCTCAAAATGATTACAACATAGAAGGACAACAATTTCTATCTTACATGATTACTCCATTAGATCTTAATGATGTTCAACTTAGATTTGGTACACTATTAGAAAGGAAAAAGCCTTACGTTGTTATTCAAGAACAAGAAAATTTTGATTAAGAAATTTCTCTACAGAAAAATAAATTTTTTGAAGAAGGGACATCTCTTTAACAGAACCAGAATTCTAAAAATGAAAAAAAAGAAAATCCAGTAAACTCAACTCCTATCATAGAGCAACCATCAATATCTATTTCTAAACCTCCTTTTCCTGAAATATTACAAGTTGATAGAGGGGTAGAAAAATAAATAATGTTGCCCAATTGTGATTTTCTAGATGAATTGAAAAATGTCTGTATCAAAATTCCTTTTCTACAAGCCATTTAAGAGAGTCCAATTCTAGCCAAAACAATAAGAGAGTTGAGCATGAATAAATCAAGAAGAAAAATAAATAAAAAGAATTCATTTAGTAGGAAAAACTGCAGACAATATGATGCGAAAATTTTTCATACAAAAATATTTTGATCCAAGAAGTATAGTTGTAAAAACACACATCAATGATATTGAAATTCCAAATAAATTGATTGACTTAGGAGCAGCCATAAACATCATGAGAAAAAAAACCATGGAACAAATCAAGCTTCCAAACCTTCAGCATACACCTACGTTATTGCAACTAATAGACAGATCAGTAATCAAACCAGGTGGTGTATTAGAAGACATTTCAGTATCCTTAGACTCTTGGGAGTATCCAGTTGATTTTATGATTTTAATTCCCAAGAACAATCTAGGAGGACATCCACTAATATTAGGAATACCTTGGTTGGCTACAACTTATGCTTTCATTAGTTGTAGATCTAGTGACGTACATTTCTTATGGTAATTCAACAAAGGAATTCAATTTATATCCTCCAGCAAGAATAATCACAGAAATATAAGATGAATCATGGATTGATGATGACAATGATATACAACCTCTCTTTACTATTTCTTTTATTAGTGAAGATAGTCAAATCTTAAATTCAATAGAAAACTTTGAATCATCCTCAGAATATGAACATGATCATAGTTTTCAATAACAATGCAATATTGAACACTTGTCATCCAGACGTATGTATTTATATTCTATGGAAAAATTTGGTAACTCTACGGTTGAAATATTGCACGGAAAATTTTTCAACATAAACAAAAAAACTGGAAAAATTACAAGAAGAAAAGTTAATCAAAACATTACAAAAACATTCTTCTGCATATGCACGGGAATACACTGACATGAAAGGAATTATTCCTAAGACTTGTATACATCATATCTACATTGAGGAAAATTTTAAGCCTATTAGACAAATTCAAAGAAGGATGAATCCAAATATTAGGGAAATTGTAAAAGAAGAATTGCAAAAATTGTTGAATGTAAACTTCATTTATCCAATTTCAGACAGTCAGTGGGTTTCTACCTTGGTGATTGTACCTAAAAATAATGGTAAATGGAGAGTATGTATTGATTATCTAGAATTAAATAAAGCTACTCTAAAATATCATTTCCCATTACCTTTCATAGATCAAGTATTAGATACATTAGCAGGAAATAAGTATTTCTCATTCTTGGATGGTTTTAGTGGTTCCAATCAAATTCAGGTAGCACTTGAAGACCAAGATAAAACCACATTCACCTATCCATGGGGAACCTATGCCTACCGAGTACTTCCTTTTGGATTGTGCAATGCACTTGCAACATTCCAAAGGACAATATTATGAATTTTCTCTGATCTAATACATGATATTGTGGAAGCATATATGGATGATTTTACAGTTTATGGGAACTCATTTGAAGAAGCTCTTTAAAATTTGGAAAAGGTTCTTAAAATATGTAAAGAAGAAAATATTTCATTAAGTCATGAAAAACCTTGGGTTTGTGGCCCCTGCCATGGTCTTCTAGAGACAAAGAAAAGAGGTGCTACTAGATTTGAAGTTACTTATTCCTGGAAAATAGCCTTAAGAGATGGAATATAAGGGCAAATTTTAGTTTCACGATTTTCTGAGCAAATAACGCATGTCTCTACAAATTTTAAATCAAGAGGAAATTCTCTTAAGGCATACTTCTTTCTGCATTTAGGACAGAAAACAACTAAGGCATCAGTTTCGTCTTTCTGCTTGTTTTGTAATTTAAGGGTGTCTATCTGTTCACTAAGAATCCCTATGATATATTTTTTAAATTCATCAAACATATTTCCAATTTCTGCCATACTTACTGTTCCAGTTGCGGATTTATTCACTCTAGAGAGAATAGGATCTCTTGTATTTTTCCTAGTTCTTGATTTTCCTCTTGAGAGATGAATGCATAATTCACCGATTTCAAGTAATGTGAGTTGAGAGATGTATCCCCTCCCCATAATGTTGAGAATGTCTATCCATTCATCTCTAATGTATTTTAACAAGAGATCTTTTAAAGTATCTTGATCTAAGTTTTCCATTCTAGATCTTTTCATGTTGTAATTGAATCTGTCAATTATATCTTCCAGGTTCTCATCCTCTTTTTGCATCATCTTGAATGCTTCATCCTTCCATGGGTATGCAATAATCCAAATATCTTTGTAAAAATGCACTTTTCATATCATTCCATGTCCTAAGAGATTTTGTGTTTAAACCCATGAACCATTTTAAAGTTTCTCCTTTAGATGTTGCAGGAAATAGCTTTATATTTTAAGAGTCTTGTAAGTAGTCATAAGATCTACATAAAAATCCAAATTCAAACAAAATGGTTTCAAGATATTCATTCTTTAATCCATGGAAATTTGGAAGAATTGAAGGTGGCATTTTTTTCATTGTGGCATTTTTGTCCTCATCAACTATAGGAAAACCAAAAGAACTATCATATTCCCTATTTCTTCTATTTTCTTCACCTCTTCCTCTATTCCCTCTACCTCATCCTCCACTTCTTCCTCCTCCAATTCTTACATTTTCTCCATTTATAATTTATCCTTCTCCTTCTCTTGCCATTGTAGATTCCTTAGAGCTAATATAAGGTTCTAACTGTAAAGTTAATTTCTCTTCCTCTAGTTCTTCTATCAATGGTATATTGAAGAAAGTTTCTTCTTCTTCTTCCTCACTAGGAATTTCTAACTCTTCAGCTATAATATGTTCTCCTGTAGAGGTGAAAAAGGTTACTCCTTATGTTATAGATCTAGGATCTTCTTCCTCTAAGACTGCCTTAGTGGATGAAGTTGGAGATCCTCCTAGCTGTATTTCTGATCTTAAGACTTAAGGGAGTCTATGTCTAGTGAAATATGGAATTTGATTTTGAGATGGTGGTGTAGCACTACATCATCTAGGTGGGGTGAGTGGTGTTTTGGAATCAAACTCCTACATATAGCTATGAATCTACCCCTATAATCTCTTTCTCTATGCATGTCATTTTATTTTCTTAGATGTAAGAAATAAGGCTTCCTAATTACACTTCCTTGGCAACGATGCCAAAATGTTTAGTCAATTTAATGTCTTAAATTGCTATCATAAATTATCAACCAAGGTTATTAATCTGATGAAGTGTGGTGCACTATATATGCTTAGTTAACCTTATTTCTTACTTCGTTGTGTATTCTTTTATATTATTTTGGGGTTTTTGTTATTTGTGCTAAAAAAGAATTAATCTAAGAAACGAAAACTATGAAATCTATAAATGTTAATGATCAAATAAATCTAATGAAGTTTAATGTTGAGAAATATTTTTGAAATAAGGAAGAAAATGAAATGTTATTTAACTGTATTAAATTTCATAAAAATGAATCAAACTGTGAATAGTTAGAATCTGATCTAAAAACAAAGCATTTATTCTAATGACTTTGAGCTTATGGAATTAAAGATAAATTTAATTCTATTTTAATCTAATTCTACTCCATGGATTGAAAACATAAATCCTATGATTTAAGAGTTGAAATGACAATTCTAATCTAAATGGAAAAAAATTTCAAAGCAATTGAAAGGCAACTATGGTTCATGCATGACCAAATACTTCAAATATCATTTAATTGGAAAATGACAAGGTCACCTTCTGGAGATGATTTGAATCGAAATTTGATTTTATTTCATTTATACAAAGGCTTTCCCTCCTCCCAATCGCATCGGAAGTTTTGGTTTGGCACCGTCACCATGTTTCATTATGTATCGCCTCCCCCCTTCGATCCCGATTGCGATTAATTTTTTTTAATGCATCACACAGCGTATTACAATGGTTCTATTGTATGTTATATCCCCTCTCCCACCCCTTCTGATTCTGATTACAATGTGGGTCCCTCCTCATTCCCTTTGCTCCCTCTGTCCACAAATCAGTTTTCCCTTCACCGAAAGCATAGTTTCATTTCAGTTTACTTCAAACAACATTTTATTGAAAAAATTTGGTTTTATTCAAATGAATAATGGAAAGCAAATCAAAAAGTTCAGTTGGCTGAGAGCTTAAATAAGACAGAGATACATACAACAAAGAAATATGATCGGATTTCCTATTTTTCCTTCAGTGAATTTTCAAGAGGTCAAAAAGTATTGTTGTCCCTTATTTTCAGGGGCAGATTGTTGTATTTCTTTTCTATGATTGCACTTCGGTTTTTGAGCTATCATAACAGCTCCCTTTTTCTGTGGATCTATGTTCCCACATTTTAGTGTATTTAATGTGATTGTAAATCATTTGTAAAGCAGTCTGAGAAGTTTGTAATTCAGAAGTAGGGGAATAGTGTGGAAGAACATTTTGTGCTCCATTGTATGGTGTGATAGGGATTAATAAGAGATGCAGCTCTGATTTTTGGGATCCATGTGGTATGAGATTTAGCATTTGTTTCTCTCCTTTGTTTCATATGTAATTTGTTATGTTTCACCTCTCATCCATAAAAATTTCCTTTTTAATGCTTTCAAGATAGAAAGGTAGGATCCATTTTCATGCCCTGACTTGGGAAATCATTCATACTCTGTGTTTTTTCTTTTGTTTGAAAAGGATCCATTTATTGTGCCCTTTTCAGCTCCTCGCCAGTCTTTCCATCCCATCTTTATTTAAATTTAATTGCTAAATTTCCTGCCTACCTTGCCCCATGAAATACCCTATGTCCTGATTTATCTCCCTATTTCATACTACCCCATTTAATCCCACACATCCCTGAAATTCATTCATTTTATTAAAACCTTTTCCCATCATTTTACCTAGCCTAATATCAGTTTGCTATTTTTGTTTTATTGAATATCTATCTTGACGGAGAGAGCCCTCTCCTGTCCTTGTAGGGCTAGCTACAAGGCTGAGCATGGTTTAATTGTTACCCTGTTTTTCCCTTTTCAACCTAGGGTCTAATTCGGGTGCTAACATCTCTGGCGACACTATTGGGGATGCTTTTGATTTGACTGTCTGCGAGCTTATATTCTTGGCACTCATTGACTGTGTTATTTCTGTTTTCAAAGCAAAATAAAAAAGAGGCTTTGTAAGAGGAGTAAAGTCATATTCGGGCCGTGTGTTATAAAGAGTATCGAGAAACCTGTCTAAGGTTAAAAACCTTGGTTATATTATACGCAAAAATTATTTCTTTGTTATCAAAGTAAAGGGTTTTATTATTTACTAGTGGAGTAATATTAAGTGGGACCCAGATGTTGAAGTTAACGCCAGCAGTTAATTCTTAGACCATAGTCAAAGCTCGATTTGATTACCACCGACGGGTTTTGGAAACCAAAACCGCCTATTTCATGTTGCTTTTGCCCCAAAGAAAAACTACTCCAAAAAAACGCGACCCAGTGAAATTTGGGCATGTCATCACCCCAATACCACCCATTTGGTGTAGCTTTCAGATGTTAAACTTTGGCCTTTGAAAAAACGTGAAATGAATGAGGATCATCCGATTTGGAGAGCGCTAAATTTGACGGTGATCGCGCAGTAAAGTGCACAAGTGATAAATCAAGGTACGACCCCACGGTTTTTATGTTATTATATGTTTATTTTATTCACAAAAATCCCAAAAACGGATGTGTGGGCCCCTATTGAATGAAATATTTGTCGCGCTATGATATAAGTTGAAAGGTTTAGAAGGATCGCGCCATTGATATATTTTGTCATTGCAACTGGAGTAAGTTTCATTTAAGTGTTTAACGTATGTTGCATTAATCTTTAAACATTTGTTTGAGAAGGCGGGCATTGTTAAAGCGTTGTTAGAAAAGAATATAACTACAACCACTTATTCCAGTCATATATTTATGATAAAAGAGCATAAAGGTCAGATCACCCCAGCAAATTTTTCTTGTAAATCCCACGGTTCAGGAAAATGATTTTCAGAGTCTGTTAGGCTGAAACAGAGTTTTGTACAGTAGAAGTTTTACACAAACTAGCTTCAAAAATATACACTAGGGCTAATCTAGATCCAAATCCTCCCCCTGTGTTTGAAAATCTGAATCTTATCCCAAGAATTGTCAGAAGACAAGAAGGATCATTAAATCCTAGACCTGTCTTTAGATCCTACACTTGGCCCAGTGAGTGGTTTTTTGTAGAAGATCTTTCCTTTGATGAGAATTTTGAGCTTTCTTTATTTAGAAATAAGTCTGAAACTAACATTGATGATACAGTATTAGATCCTGAGTTCCTTGTAGATATTGAAGTCCAAAGAGAAAATTCCTCCATTGACGACTACATTTTGAATTCTCCTCAGTCCATCACTGTAACTAATATTCCTTAGCCTTCATAGTCATCAGGAATAGCATTTCCTCCTCATAATTCATCAGCATTCCCATCAGTCAATTCCCAGTTGTCATCTCCTCCATCAACACCTCCCTTAAATCCTACAAATCATGTTGTAAATCCACCCAGAGCCATGGCTGCCCGGTATGTACCCCTGGTTTTACCCCGGGTCCTCAATGATATGCCTGCTGACTATCAAAGAAAAATTCCTATTTTTGATGCCACTCAGAGAGTTACAGCCCAGCAGCACGTTGATCAAATGAATGACCTTTTTTATTTACATGAGGTAGAAGCAGAGAATGTAACAACCATGCTGTTTGTTCAAAGCTTCAGAGGTGAAGTCAGAAAGTGGTTTAGAGCCTTACCAACAAGCTCAATTCGCACTTTACAGGAGTTGAACACATATTTTTTAGACCAGTGGGAGGTAAAAAAGAACCCACTCCAAATTCTATCTGAATATGAGAATATTAAAAGAAATGTGGGTGAAACTGTGCAAGACTATTGTTTACGATTCAATGTTGTATATAATGCTATTCTGGCTAACCTTAAACCTCCTATAGGATTAGCATTGCTGAAATTTCCAGATGGTTTTGATGCCAACATGGCATATCAGCTGCGCGAAAGAGATCCATCTTCACTTGAAGGCATGCAGAAGATAGCAGTAAGCGTTGAAGCTAATCTACTAGCTAAAAGAGCACGAGCCAGAGGTGAGAAAAGAGTCACAATAAAAGAGGAGGCCTCTCCTTCAAACAACAAAATGGACACTCTGATCAGAACAGTGGAAAAAATGGTTGATAGGTTAACCATTGCAGATAGACCTAAGCCTCAAATAAGAAATCCAAATTTCAGAGGGCAGTAGCCCCAATTTAGAATTAAACAGAGAGAGCAAAGAACACAGGACCAAGCTGCGCCACCACAACAACAGATTAAAACTCCATTGCAGCAGAACTACGTGCAAGGGACATATTAAGTTTATGATGATCCTGTGATTGAGGCTAATCACTTTTTCACAGTGGATGGTGCACCAATTTTCCTCACAAAAAACGAAGAATACACAATGGCGACTCCAGACATTCAAAAAGACCAAAATTTTATTTTGGCCAATGACACAGTTTTGGAAGAAGAGTCCGATGACTACCAGAGAGGGTACATGAATGCTTTGTCAGCTCAGAAAAGGAAGTAATATTTAAGGAACAGAGATGTTACAATCAGTCCCATTCAGAAAAGAAAAGAACTCCAAATTAAGAATGATGCACAGAAGAAAGGAAAAGAACTAGCTGATCCTTCCTCCAACAAAACACCTGCAGCTACTAATACAGCCAATGAAAAGAACCAGCAGAGCACAACAAAGGAGCAAACAGAGAAGAAAGACCGTCCCAGTAAAGAGGTAGAAAAATATCCCTCCTTAAATTTAGAAAATGAAATTTCTAAGTTAAAAGTGTCTATGCCCCTCACAGAGTTGGTGAAGAATAGTGCATATAAAGGTCAGGTGTCTAAAGTCTTGCAAATAGACTCTATTTCTGATATGGTTAATGTAGAAGATGACTACCCTGAACTTATTTTTGGTCCAGCCATAGAAGAATCTGAAGAAAATGAAGTCCCTCCTTTTTACCTGAGTCTTAGAATACATGAGTTCACCTTGCATAATGCTATGTTGGACTCTGGAGCCTCACATACTTTGATGCCCAAAGCTATCATGGAGAAGACAGGCCTTGATATTACTCGAAAATACCATGATTTGTATTCTTTTGACTCAAGTAGGGTCCATTTTATTGGTCTTATCAAAGACCTAGTAGTGTCTTTAGATCAAATCCCAGCCAAAATGTCTTGATGGATGTAGTTGTTACTGATGTCCCACCATGGTTTGGAATTCTTTTATCTAGGTCTTGGGGTGCAAAACTTAAGGGAACCATGCAGCTTGACTTCTCTTATGCCACTATCCTTGTATTTGGCCAGTTAAGAAAGTTATATAGGTGTTAGTATGAATTCTTTGTCGAAGTGTACGAAAAAGAACCACTTTAGCTACGCATAACTAATAGCCCTAACAACGATAGAGGCTGCAAAACATCTTCAGATCTGCAATTAGTAGTTAAAATGCTGCAATAAACGGGATCTATAAATGGAAAGACATTAAGCAGAAAAGTAAAGAGTTTGCTCCATGCATCCAACAGACAAGACAAGAACACGATTTTTTTTGAATGAATTTTTTATATTACGGGGCACCTAGGAGGAAACAAGAAGGTGTATCCGGATCTCCTCAATGGGATGGGTTCTTTGTAGTCCTCAAGCACTTCAGCATCTAAGCTTTCTCTCTCTTGTAGATGTAGAAAACCCAATGTAGAAGATAGAGCTCAATGGGAGCAAAATGGTAGAAATGAGACCAAGTGTATAGATCCAGGGGTGATCTAATAGGCAACAAAAGGTGAAGAATGATGGGGAAAACTCCTCCTATTTATAACAAAATATTGGGTCATTCTAGATCTTGGTGCATGATTAAAATAATGTTAACCAAATCTAGATCCACCTCTATGGAATATTTTATTATTATTTGTTGGAGGGAAAGGGTGTTTTGACTTGGGTCAAATCCCTTGATTAGTGAAGAATAAATAAATAAATGATTTATTTATCTTTTTAAGGAAGTGGTTGGGATATAATCAAATAAATAATGATTTATTTAATTAATGGTGGTTGACTTGGTCATATTTAACAAGGAATATTATTTAAATAATTATTCCTAGAAAATAATAAGATAACTATGGGTTTATCTCATTAATTTCTTTGTTTTTGGGTTAAACATGACTGGGAATAATAATTAAATTATGGTTTAATTAATTATTCCTTTTGGGGTTTCCTAATTAACATAGTGAAAGCGAGTTTTACTTGGGGTAAAACTCGGTCTTACATGGTGTACTTGGGTCCATCTAATGATGAAAGGTTAGATGACCAAAAAAATGGTGTAACGATTGCCCCCCAAATGTGCGAGTGTCGGGAGAAAATCGTATGACCGAAGTACGTTGTAAGAATACAATCACTAGACAACAAAAGGGTATGTCGGAGAGAAAATTAGGAGGTAGATAGTGTGTCGAAGGACTAGACTTCGAGGGAGACGAGACTCGCAGTGCAACAAGTCTCTTTTTTATGAGAGGGTACTCGTGTTGAAGGCGGCGGGGAGGCATACCTATGCCAGCCGTGACAAAGTACAAAAAGAATAGTGTGTCCATGAAACAAGGGACCGAACCATAGAGTACAAACTGGCATAATCAAGGGCCGTATAAAAATACAATGAAGAGTCTCACATACATGTTGTGCTCCGGGATAACAGCCAGGGACTAGTACAATAACATCCGAGTACATGAGATAAATACAACCCAAATGCCCCCCGTAAATGGGGAAGGGCTCACAAAAATCTGATCGATACATGCAAATCATAGATGTGCTCGCAAGTGGCTAAGGCCATCATCATCAAAATCCGGAGCGGCATCGAAGGCATCGTAATGAAGAGGTCATCCCCGGGCATGTGGGGGGCTACCCGCAGGGCCGCCCCTCATGAGGGTCGAGACATCTCACATACGCCCGGAATCATCAAGAGCTGCCGTCGGGTCACCGGACCGTCCCGAGTATACGAATCTCGATCATGTTGAAAGGAGCCGGAGAAGAAATCAAGCCAAAGGGAAGTGAGAGATCCCCCCGCCCTCGATCCGAGGCGCCGAACAAGAGTGGAAGCCGGAACCAAGGTACACCGCCCTCTAGACCTTTCTTCTCGGAATAAATGTGCCGATGTCGACGGAAGGAGGTCCGCCGTAGGTGAGGCAATGAGAGGTCCTCAACTAAGGCACGAGAGAAGAAAAATAGAGCGACAGTACAGACCGACACTAATGATGATAGTGGAAATGGGAAGGATGGAGTGGCGAATGGACGACTTCCCTTGTTAGAGCATAAAAGGGCATGAATGACATGGCAGCGACCGACACGATGATCGAAAGGGACGGGGACGAGTGGGGATGAAGGTCATGATATGCGACACAAGAGAGGAACCAAGCAAAGAAGGATGGAGGGCTATAGTGGGGTGTAAAAGGACGCAGTGATGTACTCCATGAATGCAATGATGACTCGACTTGGATGCTCTAAACAAGGGCGACTTTATAGTGCTACCACACGAGAACGGCCCCAATGGGGGGTCATGGAAGCATGAGTACAAGGTGGGCACTCATGACGAAAATCGACACGAACGTGGGAAAAGTAAGGGAGCAATATGGTGCCCCAAGTACAAGTGTCGTAAGTGAGGAAATTCGATTTTTAGGAGCGGTGAAGTGACCCTTCGTGGAAAAAAATGTGTCCGGGTGAAGTATCAAATCACCAAAAAACTAATGAAGACCCATTTGAGAGCTTGGTGAGATCTAACCAACGGGTGCCGACGGTTCGTCGAAATCGGGCTATGGTGTGGTCGCGACGGATCGAAAGAAGAAACATGGGTTCTCTTTTAATGAGGCGCTTTTCCCTCCAAAATCATTCATTTGCTATTGTTGCTTTGTGGTGAATGTGGAGAGGAGAGAAGGCCCTAAATCTTGCGGCGAACGTAGCGGACAAACCGACCGTTGGATTCGAGATCCGTCGGGCTGGAGGTAAGAGGCCTAACCTTGCTCTTGCATTTTGGTGGATTAGATTTGCGCTTAGGGCCTAACACCCCGTAAACAGCCCTCTCCCTCATCTCTACGGCCGGGTCGCACTTTTTGGGGGCAAAAAGTGCGACCCAAGACGCGAGTTTGAGGGAGCAAAAAGTGCGACCTGGTCGGAAAATGGCGTAAAACTGCGACCCGGGAGATGAGGGGGGCTTGGTGCTGTTTGATGGTCGGGAGTTGGGTTTTGGTGTGTGGTTATGGTTTTCCCGATCCGTACCTTGACAAAAAGAATGTGTTTGTGCAGTATGGCGAGTTGCGGGTCAATCGGGAGAGAGAGGGATCCGGGAACACTTAGGGCCGAGATCCGGGGGGATCGGGAGGGCGTTCGTCGTGTATTGGCGCGATTTGGGGTTCTTAAGTTTGTGGAGAACCCGTTGATGAGAGCAGGGGAACCATTATCGGCCCGGATTATCGCTATTGGGATCCGTATCGGGAGATCTTTGTAGTGCAAGGGCACAGGGATCGAACCGACGGTCCCAGATGTGTACTTCCGACCGGCCTCCCCACCATCGGGGATAGTGGGAGACACGCGACAGTGTTGCCGCGGGGCGGCATATCATGGAGTTTGTGGAACGCCATTGTCGACCGGGTCTTCAAGTCAAGGGGACTCGAATATCGATCGGGGATCTAGAGAGGCTAGAAACCCGTGCGGTAGGCCGCAGCTGTGGCGCAAATCCCGGGCGATCAGGGCGTTCCATCACATCACCGGTGGGCAGATGATGATAGTGGAGAGTGTGTTGGGTGGGACTTACTTTGGGTGGGCCCAAATGATGCCGGGTGTCGCTAAAGCGACAGCTGTCGTTATGCGAGGCGGCAGGTGAATCATGATTGCGCATATGGGACTTTATTGTGCGCCTTCTTCTTTGAGAAGATCCCGACCTTGAGGCCTCGTGTGCGGGGCCTTCCGATGGGGGGCCCGAGAGAGCCCGGGATGCGTCGTTGGGGACGACTACTCGGCAGAGGAGGAGGAGGGGGCGGTCGGGCGAGTGTTTCGACCGGAGTTCTTTTCCCATTGGGATCGGATGCCGCCGTACATAGATGACTACCCTTATAGTGGGATGAGCTACTCGTGGGGATCCGGATCTGCCACTTCCGTCCGGTCGAGTCCGGGGGCCCGATGGTAAGTGACAAATTGCTATCCTTATGTGGGCATGTTAAAGTTTTTTTGAATAGTAAATAATGATACTCGATTCGGGGACTTTTGGTATGCAGATATAGCACCGGTAAAACCGGCTAAATATATGGGACGACCGGCAGCGTCCGGAGCTACGGGTCCGAGTGGGTCGAGAGCAGCGCAAAATGAGGATGTAGCCGCCCTACTAGAGGACATCCGCCGTAGATGTGAGCAGCTATTGACCGGAGTATCGGAGCGCGGGTGGCAGGATTTAGACGACCAGTACATAGAGCCATGTGTTGGTCTCCCCTCGGAGTGGCGAGGTATCATGCGGCGCATGGCGATGGCCGGTCAAGCTATGCGTGATCTACAGGCCGTGCAGGGGGCGAGCCATTGGCCCGGGAGCCTCCGGATAGTGATTAGGGGCATATGGTGCCCTCTCTCGATGTATGTAGGGGCGGGTGGTGCCCCCCTAGAATGTATGGAGGGGCATATGGTGCCCCCGCTTTTGGATTTTGTTTGTAACATGCTATGGGCATGTCGTATGTATATGTATGGGGGGGGCGTATGGTGCCCCCGGTTTTTTGGAACATGCTATGGGCATGTCGTATGTATCGTAGTAGATGGACTCATCAATATATGGTTTGCGACACATATTATGGATATGCATCGTCTTTTGAGGGTTGAATTAATGTTATTGTCTTGTATGAATTGTGTGTGATAAATGCCGATCTAGAACATGGTTTGCAATACTATCTACGTAGTGATTCCGGGTCTCTCGGGTACATGGTTGAAAGTGATGGTTTCAAACGCACGTATTAAGACTTTCACTCGTAAATAGCGTCTAAACGAGCACGAGGGTTATGCACACGATAAACACCATTTAGTTGCATTACAAGAAGCGGGGAATCCAAACGAACGTGCGAGATGGCGGATGCGATGCAACAGGGCATCGACTAATAGGCCACGCACCCTGCATCATATTCGGCTCGATTGTTGGTGGCGGGAACCAATGCATACCCCGTTAGGACTGAACGAGGTCATGCAAGGGGGGTGAAGATGGCCCACCCTCGCCGAGGCAAGATTCCCGGAGTAGCGACTTGCACCATCGGCGTGAACCGATAAAGGGTGTGGACTGGGGGGTCCCGCAAAATGGTGTGACAAGGCAATAAATGAGGGGATGAAAGGAAATGACTAGCAGCGTGAGGGGGACGTAAGTCATCGAGCAAAGAATGGCGGTGGGGAAGGGGGCGGGATGATCAAGACTCAAACAAGGTGATGTATGAGATCCGTCGGGAACATGGCGAGGACTCGGGCGACGGAGGTCAACAAAGACACAAGTGGAGTGATCTCGAGTATCAAGGGACACAACGGGGGAGGTCGCAGACGGGCTAGGGCTCCGAGTGTCGTGCGGAGGAGGATAGGTAAAGAATGGTGACTCGTAGACTCGTCATCCCGAACATCGGGGGGATGTGGATGGGAGCGGGGGATCCTCGAGCTGGCCCGAAGCATACTCGCGCGAGAATGGGAGAGGCGGATTGATTTTGTTCAACCTCATACTCGCGGATCACCTCAAGGGAGGCACGTGTAATGCGTCAAGTGAGGACAATAATGGGAGTAGTGGCCATGGACACCGCACAAAGCACAAGGCTTGTTGGTGCAGAGAGTCTTGGGGGTTCTTGGGGGACTGGTCGAAGAAGGAATGGGAGTTTCGAGGGACCGTAGTGTTTCGGGGAACGCGACTTTTACCATGGGTCGAATACGAGGTAACTCGGGACAAGCATGGGTGGCATGACCAATGATATCACATAAGGCACAAGGCTTCGCGGGCGAGAAGGAGCGGGTTGGTCGTGGTGGTTTGGTCTTTGGTTGCCCCCTTGCGGGCTTTGCCTTTCTTCACGGGAGCCGTCACAACAGGAGAAGGGTCCCGTGGAGGTGCCGGGGGGCATAGTGGCTATGGAGGAAGCGAGGGGGGACCGGCTGCACGTGTCAAAGCCATGTACGGTTTGGGGTGACCCGGGGGGGGGGCGGCCGGGGGGTCAAGGTACCAAACCGGAATGCCCAAGGTCAAGTTAGGGAGAGAGAGGGTGGCCATGACGGGGACAGAATATACTCCGGAGGGGGGAGCCAAGAAGGGGATCCAGTCCGGCAGGGGGTAATGACCAGGAGGTAAGGCTCCGAGATGGTTAAGGCCGGGGGGAACCGGGCCCGGAGGATAAAGAGGTTCTGGGGGATACTAGTCTGTAGGGGGAGGGCCGGAAGGAGGAGGTCCGCCGTCGAGATGAATGGCTAGGAGCGGGTTGCGGAGGGCGGGGAGGAGGTGGGTCGACTAGCCGAGGCGAAAGCCGTTTATGGGCAGCACGAGACGATTGCATCATGCAAACATTCGATAAGTCGGGATCGAATGACGGGAGGGGGGGGAAGATGAGGAAAAGTACCAAGCGTGGGTGGAATCTTTATAGACGCCAGGGGGAGACACCGGTCAAAGAATCGACGGTTTTCTTGTTGGCTACGGAAGAGATGGTCGTCTCGGAGGAGGTCCGAGACGGCGGCTCATGATAAGATAGCTCGGGTCAATGGTGACTATCTTCCCATTATGTGGAAAAGACATCTTGCGGAAAACCATGGATGGGACAAGAGACATGGCATAGGTGTAGCTTTGCCCCAATAGAATGTTGTAGTCTAGAGGGGCGTCAATGACTTCGACGTCAACGCAAACGGTCTTACCGGCGAGGGTGATGGGACGCTTACGAAACAAAGCCAATGAGGCCGGGAGGCATGACCGTCCCACGCTCGAAGGGTGATCGTGGAAGGGGCCAGCTCGGGGGGATCCGAGTTGCTTCCAAACCGAAGCGGACATCACACGGGTGGATGCCCCCTCAATCAATTATACACCGGGATACAGTGGCGTTTCGGATTTTGACTGGGATTTGGAAAGCAACGGAAGGAGGAAGAGGAGGATGGTCCGATTGAGTGGCGTCAAAAACAATCATTTGGTCATCAACAGGATCAACAGCGCCCACGGCAGATAGTAGAGCCTTCTTTTGAGAAGGGCACGACTGGAGGAGTTCCAGTGTGGAAATGGCAGCAGGGGATTGTGCCAAATCATCTACTATATTGTACGATTGAGCGGCTCGACCGGAAGCAGCATTTCGGCGTAATGGACCCTTTGGAATCTTTGGGTGAACCTCAACTTTGGGTTGAGGGATGTGTAAGGGGCCACTGGATGTCGAAAGAGGCTCTGTAGAACCTGAAGATGGAGGCTCGGGAGCAAACTGAGCAGGAGGCTTGGGGTACTGGCGAGACCGAGTTTGAAGGTGAAGGTCGACGAAAGGGGAAGGATCGGAGCGCATCATAAGGATCTGGTAATCAGAGGAACCAGAAATGGACGAGGGGGTGGCTACATGGCTGTCGGGGGGTTGGGTAGCCACGAATCCTTGTTGAGGGAAAGGATCAGTGAACACAGCTGGCTGGGTAGTGGCCACATTAGGAGGAGCATGAGGGGAGGCATGTTGTCCGCGCAATGTGGCTTGAGACTGGCTGACCGAAGCGTATCCGGGGTATATGGAGACACCGTGAGGTAGTGACCAGTAAACACCGGTGCACACGAACAGGCTTGTCATACGAAGGTTCGTCCGGCCCGGCGAATGCCCCGAGTATCAAGTTGCCGCGTTAGGGGTCCACACCCCGGGACTGTCCCCACACGGGGCAGGATGGGTTCTCTGTTGCTCCCCGCCGCCTTTTGAGAAGAAGGGGGGACCGTTACACCGCGGCACCGCCTGCCCAGGAGGGGGTTGTATGTGCTGTTGCAGGTTGTGAGGAGGCAAGGGAGGCGAAAGCGCATATGCTGGAGGAGCTGGCGCACCAGGCTGTGGATAAAAGTAAGGGTTGGGTTGGGCGACATTGAGGTAAGCAGGAGGTTGGGCAAAAGGAGGAGGCATGCCGTATCCTGGATACATGTTGCTGGGAGGGGGAAGAGTGCTGGAGGTGCTGGCCCCTCCCTGAGGTAGACCATAGCTCATAGGAGGGTGAGTAGACGGGTGGGAAAGAGATCCAACGATACCGTCGGCGGAATGAGATGCCCCCGGGGCGTTAGCGCCACCGGGCCTGGGGATGTCAGGAAGAACGGTATAAACATAACCAGATTGAGCATAGATCAGGTCATATTTTAAAGCTATTTGGAGGGCGGCTTCTTCAGATTGAGGAAAGTGAGAGGCGACATCTTTGCCGATGGGAGACGAGAGGGTGCGAAGGAACCAGTCCATGTAAACCCGATCTTCAAAGGGAGGGGCTCGACATAAGCTCCGTCTTCGTCGCCATTCCTGAACATGGGCAGAAAGGCGTGTGGAAGAGGATTGCTTAAATGAAGTCAAGAGCTCCGTGCCGGTGTCGTATCGGAGAGGGAGCTGGAAGTACGACAAAAAGGCTTGGGCAAGAGTCTCGAACGTGGTATGGGAGGAAGTGGCCTGTTCGACATACCATTTAGAAGCTTCGCCGGTAAGCGTGCGTTGGAACAAACGAAGACGGATGGAGTCATCGGTAATGGAGTTCGAGGAACACCACATGTGGAAAGATCGGACGTGATTGGCTGATCTTCTTCGCTTGCTGCCCCTGCTTAGGACACGGAGGGCGCCTTGGTGGGCATAGTGGCCGGTGTAGCATTGTGGTGAATGGGGTCTTTAATCAACCCGATGGAAATCGGGAGGTCGAGGCTCCAACGTACCAAAACACGGGGTGGCCGGGGTAGTGTGACGGTTCACAGAGGCAGGGGCCGCATTGGGGTCGGAGAACCGCGTAGCGCAGGCCCGATCCGGTACATGGTGAAGGGTAACAGAGGGAGAACCGAAAGGAGAACCGAAGGAGAAGGGGGACCCGATGAATCGGTGGAGAGAGTCGGGAGTGCGGACCGACAGGACTGCTCGACGATGGCGAGCGGTCGATCAACCTAAACCGAGGGTGGGAAGGCCGGTTGTTATCCGGAAAGGTGCTCCTCGGGGGCGCAATGATGACAGGAAGAAGGAAACTTAATAAAGTAAAAGGGGTCGTAATCAATTACGCGCGTTAAAAGGTGCAGTGACAATTGATTTTAGAGTCTTTGCCAGGCGGTGTAAACCAGGCACTTCTTCACTTAGGGTCAGTGTGTGGCGTGCGTTAATTTTAATTTTTAAACCCTTTCCGTTGTTGAGAGAAAGAAAAAGTGTGCTGCGTAGCTGAAAATAAACCTACAGAGAACAGAATAAAATGCTAAAATAACAGAGAAATAACAGCTACGTATGCATCTATCTAACCCAAGAAGGTGGGTCTCTCACAACTATGCTGAAAAGAAAGGGAAAAACTATGGAAACACACACAAAGGAAGCTCGACAGATCTAGGGACAGAGATCTGGAGGAGAAAGCTGCAGACAAGGGGTGCAGATCACAGCCAAGAGACAGAGGCAAGGTGGCTGGAAAAGGCAAATCAGCAAAAACCGGGGGGGGCAAGGCGGAGGCCTTCAGAGGAGGTCCAAACAAAATGACAAGAGGTGATTTGAAAGGTAAAGAGGCTGATTTCAATGATCCGAAAGTGAGGCAATGTAGACTAGAAAAGAGGGGGTCGAAGCTCTAAAACCGACTTTATCAAATGTAGCCTCCAAACTCTTCACAAAAAGTGGAGGGTACCAAAGCCCCAGGGGGCTGGGTTCCTCACCAGATGAGTAAAAACAGATCGTAACTTGGTCACAAGGCCGAGACAGAGGGTCGGAAGACCGTGCGATGCCGGCAGCTGGTAACCTTAAAAATTGCGTAAAAATGTCGAAAGTCACTGTGTCGTACTCGACTCCGATCTCGAGTTGGAGGTCGCGTAAAATCGGGTTGAGTGCGGGGACTCGGAGGTCCGTGTCGCAGTTTGGGGCCAAAAAGTGCGCACCTCTGCTCCGGTTGTCTCGGCGGCGCATTTTCGTGGGGTGCTGCTGCCTCGCTGCGCTCGGTGTCGCTTACCTGCGCAATAGGGCAAGAAACACACGGAAGTTAGAAATTTTAAGTTTTTAGGGTTTTATGTGAGAAAAATGACATAAAAAGAGGAAAACTAAGCAGCTGAAAAGAAGCCCTAGGGCCTGAAGTAGCTGGATATGCAAGAATATGAAAAACGACAGCGGTCGTAATTTAAAACCCGTGTGGAGTCGCCATTTGTTAGTATGAATTCTTCGTCGAAGTGTACGAAAAAGAACCACTTTAGCTACGCATAACTAATAGCCCTAACAACGATAGAGGCTGCCAAACATCTTCAGATCTGCGATTAGTAGTTAAAATGCTGCAACAAACAGATCTATAAATGGAAAGACATTAAGCAGTAAAGTAAAGAGTTTGCTCCATGCATCCAACAGACAAGACAAGAACACGATTTTTTTGAATGAATTTTTATATTACAGGGCACCTGGGAGGAAACAAGAAGGTGTATCCAGATCTCCTCAATGGGATGGGTTCTTTGTAGTCCTCAGCACTTCAGATCTAAGCTTTCTCTCTCTTGTAGATGTAGAAAACCCAATGTAGAAGATAGAGCTCAATGGGAGCAAAATGGTAGAAATGAGACCAAGTGTATAGATCCAGGGTGATCTAATAGGCAACAAAAGGTGAAGAATGATGGGGAAAACCCTCCTATTTATAACAAAATATTGGGTCATTCTAGATCTTGGTGCATGATTAAAATAATGTTAATCAAATCTAGATCCACCTCTATGGAATATTTTATTATTATTTGTTGGAGGGAAAGGGTGTCTGACTTGGGTCAAATCCCTTGATTAGTGAAAAATAAATAAATAAATGATTTATTTATCTTTTTAAGGAAGTGGTTGGGATATAATCAAATAAATAATGATTTATTTGATTAATGGTGGTTGATTTGGTCATATTTAACAAGGAATATTATTTAAATAATTATTCCTAGAAATAATAAGATAACTATGGGTTTATCTCATTAATTTCTTTGTTTTTGGGTTAAACATGACTGGGAATAATAATTAAATTATGGTTTAATTAATTATTCCTTTTGGGGTTTCCTAATTAACATAGTGAAAGCAGTTTTACTTGGGGTAAAACTGGTCTTACATGGTGTACTTGGGTCCATCTAATGATGAAAGGTTAGATGACCAAAAAATGGTGTAACAATAGGGAAAAGAAAATGAAATATATGATTACCAGCAAAGAGAAGCCTGTAAATCATCCCATTAATGCAGTCCATACAGATTTAGAATCTTTTTTCTTGTATTCAGATGGTGGTTTAAATGATGAGAATGTTCAGTTGGTGCAAGTAGATGAAATACCTGATATTTCACAGAATTTCAGAGAAGTCCTCAAACAAGAAAAAGACAAAGCAACAAAAAATTCTGAGTCTTCTGCTTTCCAGCAGCCAAAAGACAGTGAAAATCCAGAAATTAGCCAAGGTAAAGAAGAGAAAGGAATAAAATTCTAGCATCTACAAGAAGAAGAAGAAGGCCTTTGGAGCATGGATTTTGATGGAGCTGTTGGTAAGGATGGATCTGGTATTGGAATATGGATTATGAGCCCTATTTTCCAGCTTGAAAAGGTTCCTAGCAATGTTAGAGTTTGTGCTTATAAGTTGGCTTTTGATTGCTCTAACAATGAAGCAGAATATGAGGCTTTGATTGCAGGTCTCAAAATTTTGAAGAAACTGAATGCAAAAAGGATTTCTGTGTATGGTGACTCTGAGTTGATAATCAAAAAGGTGAAAGGAGAATACCAAGCTAAACATTCGAGATTGAGGGCATACAGAAATGCAGTCTTGGACATTTTGAAGACATTCACAGAGTATACTTTGACAGCAGTGCCCAGGATGCAAAACCTCATTGTTGATTCACTTGCCACTACTGCAAGTAACTTGAAGATTATGATGAACTCCAGCAATAAGTTTGAGATCTATGTCAAAAATAGGCCTACTGTTCCGAAAAATTTAAGGTATTGGCAAGTATTTTGGGATGATAATGAGATTAATGCATTTTTGCAGGGTGATGGAAAATTTAAAGACACTCCAATAGAAGGTGAGTATGAGGTTGATGATCAGGAGTTAGAAGCAAACCAGATGGACATATTGCAGCTAAAGGATAATGTGATTCCTAGAGGTCTCATACCTCTAGAGGATATTTTTTACCAGGATGATGTTGCAAAGAAGCCAAGCTTGGTGCCCACTAAGAAAGGTGTCGAAGATGTGAATCTTGGAACAACTGACCAACCCAAGTTCGTGAAATTGTTGAAGACATTATCCCCTAAGGTAAAGGAGAAGTATGTTAAGTTGCTTTCTGAATTTTCTGATGTGTTTGCATGGGATTATTCAGATTTGAAAGTGTATGACAATAATATAATCCAACATATTGTCCCAATCAAGCCGGATCAGAAACCTTTCAGGCAGAAGCTGAGAAGAATCAATCCGAAGCTGCTACCATCGATTGAAAAGGAGGTAAACAGGTTGTACAAAGGAGGTATCATAGTTCCCATTAGATTTTCTGACTAGATTTCAAATTTGGTCCCAGTGCGTAAGAAAACAGGTGAGATAAGATTGTGTATAGATTTTCAGAACTTGAATAAGGCTTCCTTAATGGATAATTATCCACTTCCAAAAATGGACCATATTCTGCAGAGAGTAGTTGGAGCATCTAGGATGTCACTGCTTGATGGCTACTCAGGCTAAAACTAGATCTTGGTGCATGAGAAGGACCGAGATAAAATTTCCTTCACAACACCCCGTGGCACCTTTTAGTATGCTAAAATGCCATTCGGACTGAAGAACGCTGGAGCTACTTTCCAGCGTGCAATGGACATTGCTTTTGCAAATGAAAAATATGTTTTTCTTGTTGTTTATTTGGATGATTTGACAGTGTTTTCATGTTTAGATGATGAGCATTTGCACCATTTGAGAGTGGTTTTTTAGCGTTGCAAAAAGTTTGAGATTTTTCTCAATCCCAAGAAGAGTATTTTTGCCATGGATGAGGGAAAATTGCTCGGGCATATCATCTCCAAAGATGGTATTCACATTGATCCGGCTAGAGTGGAGGCAATTCACCTCATAGATCTTCCACGAAACAAAAAGGAGATTCATGCCTTTAATGGTAAGATGAAGTTTTTGCGCCGGTTTATACCTAATCTGGCTAAACATCTAAGGGAAATGACCAATATGTTGAAGAAGGATAGCACTGTTAAGTGGAGTGAAGAAGCTATCAAGTCATTCAATTTGGTAAATTTTTCTTTGTCTAATGCCCCAGTTTTGATCAGTCCTGACTATACTCAAGATTTTATCATATTTTCGTTTGCATATGAGCACACTATGGCTGCTATTTTAATGCAAAAGAGAAATGAGGTAGCAAATCCAATTGCCTTTTTTAGTAGGACTATTAGAGATGCTGCTTTAAGGTATAATATTATTGAAAAATAGGCAGTGGCTCTCATCAAAGCATTGAAAGATTTTAGGGTCTATATTCTGCATTCACATACTATAGCATATGTCCCTAGCGCAGTAGTGAAGGATGTCTTACTGCAAACTGATCCAGAAGGTCGAAGAGGTAATTGGATAGTAGCTATGTTGGAGTACGACTTGGAGATCAAGCCCATGAAGTTGATCAAAGGCCAAGGCTTGGCAAAATTGATGGCCTAATCAAATCTGCGTGCTTTAGATATAAACCTCATTACAGCAATAGCAGAAGATGAAGATGAAGGTTTGCTAGTTCCAATTTCAGATATTTTTCTGCAGTCCCCTTGGTATTCAGATATCGTTTATGTCCTTGAGCATCTATCACCTCCTACAAGCATGTATAAGAGTAAAGGTAGATCTCTGAAGCTTAAATCTGCAAAATATTTTATTTTGAACAATTCTCTATATTGGAAGGATCCAGGAGGCATTCTGCTCAACTATTTGGTTGAAGAAGAAGCTCAGAAGGTAATGCATGATTTCCATAAAGGTGATTGTGGCAGTCACTTGTCTTGGAAGATTACAACCAACAAGGTATTGAGAGAAGAGTATTATTGGCCCACATTATTTTCTTATTTATATAAAAAGATGATGAATTGTCATGAATGTCAAATTTTCCAAGGGAAGAGGAAATTGCTTCCACTTCCTTTGAAACTAGTTTCAATGAATGCACCCTTTCAGCAGTGGGGGCTCGATTTCATAGGAGAAATACATCATGTGTCCTCAGCACAACACCGATGGATATTGACAGGGATAGATTACTTTACGAAATGGATCGAGGCCATCCCAGCAAGGCAAGCAACTGACATGGTAATTATTCAATTCCTTGAATCAAATATTTTATCTTGTTTTGGCTGCCCATACAAAATTTTGACAGATAGTGCAGCAACGTTTAGATCAAAGAAAATGGTCGATTTCTGTAAAAATACAACATCATGCTGGGCCATTCAATAGCGTATTATCCACAAGGAAACGGCCTGGCAGAGTCATCAAAAAAATTTCTAATAAATATAATTACGAAAATGCTGGAGGAAAACAAAAGAAATTGGCACTGAAAACTCATCAATGTACTGTGGGTAGACAGAGTTAGTAGTAAAAAATCAATAGGTATGTCACCTTTTGAATTATTTTATGGAATTGATGTTGCCTTTCCTACATCTCTTATAGTCCCAGTTATGAAATTATTACAAGAAGTTGGCAGCGAAGATGATGACAACCAGTGAAGGATCAACTAGATGATCCACCTTCAGCAAACAAGAGAAGAAGTGTCACATAATGTGATTCAGTTGCAGTAGAATATTAAAAATATCTATGATCGAAAGACAAAAGTAGAAAAGTTTCAGCTAGATGATGTAGTATTGAAATGGGATGCTAGGAATGAAGACAAAGGGAAGCACGGTAAGTTTTACAACCTTTCGAAGGGACCATACATAATTACAGCATGCAGGGGACATAATGCCTTCTTACTTTCAGAAATGGATGGCAGGATTGTCCTGGAGGAGTAGTAAATGGTAGGCTTTTGAAGCACTACCATTTTTGAAGACAAAGGACCAAAATCTATGTTATCATCATTGTATATGCCATGTTATTTTTATCAGAGTTTGAAGTGCACATTCATTCAAGTTTGGGGCCTGAGGTGAAGGCTATAAAACTTGGATGACATGTGTATGGTTTGGTTTTATTTTAGTTTTTAGTCTTAGTCTTGAGTCAGAGTCAGTTTGCATTTGTGTCAGTTTTCAGTATTTTTCACTCCATGCCCAATAGATAAGGCTACTTGGTCTACGGTGTTCTTGGCACCTCCAAGGAGCTACCATCCCCATTGGAGCCAATGTTAGTTTCAGTCTAGTCATACTTCCATCAGTGATCAAAACTGCTCTTTTGCATTTTCATATTAGGAGTCTCATACCAAATAAATTTCACCATTCCGCTAGGTCATGGATTCATTGATGGTAGTAATTTTTCATCAGTTTTTCCCTCATGAGGTACTTGTTGATTCTCCTCTCTATGGTCTTCAGTCATTACTCACTTTCATCCTCAAATTCATGTCAGTAGGTCATAGGATGGGTCTCAATAGTTTCTAGGGTCTCACCATGGTCAAATTAATGAGTCAAATGTCAATAAAAATCAGCAAGGTCATGAGGAAGTCAATAAACTCAAAGTCACAGCACCTGGAAGATCAAAGATATATTTTATCTAGTTTGATGTAATTTTCACCTCAAAACCATGTTTTGAGGTGAAAACATGATATTTTTCCTTTCTTATCATTAATTATGTAATTTTATATCTTCATATGTAATAAGTCACAATTCAGAAGCTGCCATCTCCACAAAGTCATCATCCTACCTTCAGAGAATTTTTTCACAGCATTCTCAGCACCAAATCATCTTCCAAGTAGATCCATCATAAATAGCTCAGAAAGAGCTTTCCAACGGTATATTACACTCTTAAAACTGACCTCTGGATTGAAATTTATGCTTAAGTGAAGTAAAAGTCCCGTATATCCTCATATACTCCCTATTTCCCATTTTTCCCTTAAAATTTATGTTTAAAGTTTAATTTTTTCTTTTTCAAAACCCATTTTCCCCTTTTGATTTACAAAATCGCATTATAAATCATTTTTAATACATATGCGATTTATTTCATAAACCACTTCCCCATAATTTCCTTAAACTTTATATCAAAGTTCAAAACTTTATAATAAAACCCTACCATTCCCAAACCACTTCCCCTCCATGCTTTTGGAAACATTCTAATATAAATAAAACTTATATTATAATGCCCCTGCCAAACCAAATTCCTTTCCATTGAAAATCACAACATTTAATTGTGCGCCCCGATCGACCCTTTGCAAAGTCCCCAATGCAATTATATAGACTCCCTCCGATGTACATGATAATCGTTGATTGCCCTTGCCGATCCGACGGCTCAGAGCCAATCAAGCCATCATAAATCGGCACTTTCATAAAGTCCAAAACTCTAATGTGATTGTTTCAAATCCATCCAATCATACTCGTCCGATATACATCTCCACCATTGATTTAAATAATGATCCAACGGTCTAAAATACCATCGGTGATTTTCATTTTTCCACTGATCCCGATTGTGTACCTCTGATGGCCAACCTCCGATTGACCTCGAGCCCACCTCATAAAATTCTGCCCGTCTATAATAAAAGGCCTTTCCCTTGGTTTGAATCAAAATTTGATTTTATTTCATTTATACAAAGGCTTTCCCTCCTCTCAATCGCATCGGAAGTTTTGGTTTGGCACCGTCACCATGTTTCATTATGTATCGCCTCCCCCCTCTAACCCCGATTGTGATTATTTTTTTTTAATGCATCACACAGCGTATTACAATGGTTCTGTTGTATGTTATATCCCCTCTCCCACCCCTTCCAATTCTGATTGCGATGTGGGTCTCTTCTCATTCCCTTTGCTCCCTCTGTCCACAAATCAGTTTTCCCTTCACCGAAAGCATAGTTTCATTTTAGTTTACTTCAAATAGCATTTTATTTAAAAAAGTCAGTTTTATTCAAATGAATAATGGAAAGAAAAGAAAAAGGTCAGTTGGTTGAGAGCTTAAATAAGACAAAGATTCATACACCAGCAAAGAAATAGGATCGGATTGCCTATTTTTCCTTCAGTGAATTTTCAAGAGCTCAAAAAGTATCGCTGTCTCTTATTTTCAGGGGCAAATTGTTGTATTTCTTTTCTATGATTGCACTTCAGTTTTTGAGCTGTCAGAACAACTCCCTTTTTCTGTGGATCTATGTTCCCACATGTCAGTGTATTTAATGTGATTGTAAATCATTTGTAAAGTATTCTGAGAAGTTTGTAATTCAGAAGTAGGGGAATAGTTTGGAAGAACATTTTGCGCTCCATTGTATAGTGTGATAGGGATTAATAAGAGATGAAACTCTAATTTTTGGGATCCATGTGTTATGAGATTTAGCATTTGTTTCTCTCCGTTGTTTCATATGTAAGTTGTTATGTTTCACCTCTCATCCTTAAACATTTCCTTTTGAATGCTTTCA
Source organism: Pinus albicaulis (assembly GCA_034641835.2). Lineage (NCBI taxonomy): Eukaryota > Viridiplantae > Streptophyta > Pinopsida > Pinales > Pinaceae > Pinus > Pinus albicaulis. The sequence goes on along the minus strand of JAXQQM020083243.1, from coordinate 96,950 downwards.
AGATAGAAAGTTAGGATCCATTTTCATGCCCTGCCTTGGGAAATCATTCATACTCTGTGTTTTTTCTTCTCTTTGAAAAGGATCCATTTATTGTGCCCTTTTCAACTCCTCACCAGTCTTTCAATCCCATCTTTATTTAACTTTAATTGCTAAATTTCCTGCCTACCTTTCCATATGAAATACCCTGTGTCCTGATTGATCTCCCTATTTCATACTACCCCATTTAATCCCACACATCCCTGAAATTCATTCATTTTATTAAAACCTTTTCCCATCATTTTACCTAGTCTAATATCAGTCTACTATTTGTGTTTTATTGAATATCTATCTTTACGGAGAGAGCCCTCTCCTGTCCTTGTAGGGCTAGCTACAAGGTTGAGTGTGGTTTAGTTGTTACACTATTTTTCCCTTTTTAGCCTAGGGTCCAATTCGGGTGCTAACAATACCCACAACTCATTTGTTAATAATACATTAACCCTTCGCAGACCATAACCCAACTATGTATTAAACCTTAGATTTAATACATTTTCAACCCCCTACCACATTAATATTATCCCGGGCCCCACGCCCATTACCCCGCAGTTCCATCATTAAATCTCGACCATTCGCTCTATGTCATCAGATCTGACAGTCCAAATCTCCCATCGCAAATCTCATAGTGCGATCGTTAAAAAAAATGAAATTTGTGATAAAATTTGTTTCAACGCTTTATCTCTTCTCCACGCATCATTTTATTGTTGGATCGCATCGATTCAATGAAATTCATTTACCTCCTTTCAACTTTTCGAAAACCGCTCAACGGTAATTCCCTCCTCCGCTTACCTCCTGTTTTCACTATGTCTTCCTCCTAAATCCATCTTTCCACTATGTGCTGTGTTAAAACCATCCAACTTCCTCTCCACTATGTGCTATGCCCTAAATCAATGCGAAAATCCCTAAGAAAAACTGTGTTAAAGCTCCAGAACTATGTGAAAGGCTAAAAATCATTTCAAAAGCCCCGTATTTTAAGTTATTGAGAGCCATTGCCTACAAAATGGAACTCGCTGCAATTTAAACCATTTTTCATAGTATTTTCCCATCATCAAAGCCATTATCCTTCCTTGCAAACCTCTGTTTCAATAACGAATTGTTTGATTTTTGCAGGTTATTAGCAGAAGGCGAATTTGGAAAAATAGTGGATATTAGTTCAAACTGTTTATTCCAAAGAACTCACAGGGAAATGAATTCAAATGACTTTCCTTAAATGAAATATTCCAAGCAAGACAACAGAAATAAATCATTTACTCAAAGAGAAACAAATTTGTGCAAGTGATCAGAATAGAGGATGAAAACATTTCCATCAGCAACTCTCCAAGACATATTTTACGCACTCTTATTGTAAAAGGTAAAAGTAAAAAGAAAACAGAGTAGTCAAGGTAAAACACTAAAAGTAAACACAGATTTAGTAATAGTTAAAGTAAGATGAAAACACTTTTACTAGCAACAAAGAAGTTTATCCTAAGTAAAAGTAAAAACAGTTAAAAGAACAATAAGGTTAAAAAGATGAAATCAGAGCAGGAAGGGACATTTTTACAGAAATTTCCTATTTAAGTCATAGTTTTGCAGAAAATATTGTGGCCAATCCAAGATGAATCTTGCAAAAATGGAGGAGGTTATGTTCCTAATATGCCAAGCTGCAAAAACCTATCTCACTTTTTACACAGGTATTACAGAATGAGAGATACATGCACATCTTCACAGCCTATTGTTTGGGCTATGCAAAGTTTTGTTTTACACATATTTTTTCAGACCTTATTGTGAACAACTGGAGTGGAATTTTAGGAAAATAAGAGAGGTTTATCTCAATAAAATATTTATATACAATAACCTCTTTCACCTTTTACATATATATCTCAGATTGAGATATACAAAGGTATCATTGGACCGTAATTTTACAGAAATTATGAAGCAAAATAGACAAAGGAAGGAGATATTTAGTGACTTGGAAGCCTCATCATCAACCAAGAGTTGCTATAAAATTCGAATTTCTCTTATTTGTCACCATAAATCCATAAATATAGTGCCAAATATATTCATTAGTTTTTAGTGTCCTTTATTTAAGTTCTATTTATGTAAAACAGTTTGAGATATTTGTAAACCAATCTTGATATTTTTTCAAGATATTCTAGTTTAGAATTTGTATAAGTACTTCATCATTTGAAGTATTGAGTGTGGAATAAATTTCTGAAGATTTCTACAGTTATATTTTCGGAACCTGAAGGCTTTTTGTGCCAAGTTCAAGTCAAAAAGCTGGATCAAAGCAATAAAGCATCATATTTCAGGATTCATGTGTTGGGCCACTTAAGTGAAGTACTTTCTCTTGTTATTTTTTAATCTTCTTATGTTTTCCATTTATCCATAAATGTGTTCTAAATTTAAATGTGAAATTAGGAAATGATATAGCATAATTTTTTAAAAGAACTCTGTTATTTACTGGTTTTCATTTAAATGTTTTATGCTGATATCCAGACTAGAGAACCCTTAATTTATCCCTAATTTTGATTGACCCCTATCTTCTCATTCCTTATCTGGATCAAAGAATTATTAATTTCTCTTTATCCTGATTAAAGCCACTTCACCGATCATCCTTTAAAGATCTTGAGTGACTCTGCTATCTTGCCCTAAAAATATTTGACTTTAGACCTTGATCCTGATCTGTCTACTTCACACATTGACTCCATTTCCCCAATGGAAACTAGACCTATGACTATCCATCTCATTAAGTGATTTTCCCACCAAACCAAATTAAATCCCAAAACCAATTTTCCCTATATAACTGGGCTAAAATTAGATATGAAAACAAAGTTAAATCATATAGAAAGAACCCTCTCTAAACAATAGGAAGGCTAGATCCTAAGGCTTAAAAGTAGCTTTGTGGTTACCTCGGTGAGTTATTTATTTAACCTTAAAAAGTTACTGAGTGTTAACAAGTTCAGAAACTAAAATTTTTATGAGGTGAAGCCGAATTCCTGAGGAAGCTCCTGTAAAAATTTCAGATCAAGTTGAGCAACATTTTCAGAGATATGTGTAATGTTCCCAAAATTAGCATGAAGCTAATTAGAACATTGATTTTTCTTATGTCATCTAGGAGGTGAATAAAATGGGTGAGGAGACCCATGAGTAGGAATAAAATCCCTCATAGTGTGAAGGGGATCAATAGAGTAGCTTTATTTTTCACCTTCTAGTGTGAAAAGGGGCAAATGCATGAGGACAAGGTCAAGTTTGACCAAGTCAATAGCGCTGCCAAAGAGGGTATGGATTGCTTGGGAAGACAGAACAGTTTGAATGGAGGAAGATCACTTGGTGGAGGAAACCCTAATGTGTGGGGTCCAAGGCAAGAAGGCTTTCATTTGCATAAAAAGAGGAAGAGGCAGCCATAGAGGATTATGTTTTGAGTATTTGATTTTGGTCTATGTAGACTCTTGCATTCTCAGGCTGTTTAGCAGAGTTGCAGTGGAATTCCTATTTAGGATTCCTTCTCCTTCTTGAGAGGCCTCTTGAAGGATTTCACTTCATTTCTCCACAACTAGGCTCAAGGCCAAGCCACCTCCTTCATCTACAACGTTATTTCTACTGAAGTATAATGTTTTGTTGTAGGGTGTTGTAGTGGAGAGTTCCACAACACCATTTACTTGGCTCATATTTCAGAGGATGGAGCTTCTATTCATCTGGGAAGTTAGTGAGGAAGGTTTTAGAGCTAATTTTCATACCTTTGCATCAGGCCAAGAATCTCCCATCTACTATAGTGCAGTCCCTCTCCTTGACTGCGTTATTTCAGTGTGTATCTACAGTGGGGGTTTGCACCACTATTTTGGAGGGTGGGATATTCAGTGTTAGGATCAACCTATCACTTGAGAGATCTATTGGAGGAGGTCTATTTTAGATTGTGAATCATCTTCATCCATCTCCATCCATTTTCTGAGTTGCAGCTGCTACCCTGCAGGCCCGACATTTTTGCAGTGTTGTGATTTTGTATATATCTCAGCCAATCCTTCTAAGGATTGTTGTATTATTGTTTCTAGGGGTTGAGAGCTTGCTCCCCCACATTTCTTGAGCTATATATTGTTATATATTTGTATTATCATTCAGAATATTGCAGTGTCTCCTATAAACTGCGTAGTCATAGCCTAGGGCATTCTCAGTGTAGCATTATAGTCACATTTTATGTACACAATCTATTGAGGCTTGTATTGCCAATCTTGAGTGACCCTTTCCTTAATATCTTGAATACAATTTTGCTGCTATGATCAATGTGATGGCTATTGAGATCTTCTGATATCTTATGCATTAATATAACGTTGTTATTCCATATGTGTTCTTAGATCGCTGCATCTCCAACTTGAGAATACCTTAAGGCATTCTCATTGTTGTAGAATTTCCCTATTTTGGGATATTACAGTGGTATTAGAGCTACAATCTTGGCTCAGTCTGTGAGTCTCAACCAAAGGATATCAGAATAGGATGGGCTTTATCTCATCATATTTCATATCCATGAAGAACCTCCCCAAGGAGGATAAGCAGATAAAAGAGGAAGGACCCTGCACTTCCTATTCTCATCGAGAAGGAGACAAAGAGATGAGTAGGAAAAAGACTCCATGTTCTGGAGGAGAAAAAGGGGATAGGCTTACAAAGCTTATTCCTAAATCTGTACAAAAAATTCATGAAGATCTCAAGAAGATAAGGAGGGAGATGTATGGAGAATATCCAAAAGAGTTTTAACCTAAAGCCTAACTCTAGATTTTTATATGAGAAGTGTGAGCAAGCAGCCACACACCATAACCCACAACGTAGTCACATGCCCATATTTTCCATGAGAGAGATGGGAAGAGGAGAAGAGGTTGCTAGGAGGGAAACTCTTAGTTATTTCTTGAAAGAGTATGAGTCTCAAACTCAGAAATTATGGGATCATCTCAATTTTTCAGAATTTTGCAAGATCAAGGTGAAGGGAAGAGAGCAGCAGGATAGATTTCTTCTATCTACTTTTAAAGGGTCACCTATATGTTCAGTAAAATATTGGGTGGAGGAGTTAGATACCTTCTTGCAGTAGCACCAAACTCCTGAAGATGAAGCCATCAAAGTTGAAGCAATGAATTTGAGAGGTAAGGCCTATGTCCGGTGGATCTTTGAATCCTTTTGTTTAAAAAATGTAAACACTACATCTTATGCAAGCTTCACTAAGGCATTAGTGAAAATATTTGATAGAAGGATTCATGAGACACATATGGTGGAGCTAAACAAGGAAACTCAAACAAGAGCCTTGCATGAAAACACAAAACCACTTCAGAAAACCATTGAGGAGGCTGAAAACTTGCAACATACCTTGCTGGGAGAAAGACTTTCATCTCACATCTTTGAGCAAGGGAGCATGGATATCTCCTTTTCCAAGAAGGATCCAATAATTGGGAGTTTTCCCATTCATGTTGCAGATATTGAGGGCAACAACGCTGTCATATCTGGAGATTATCTGGTGCCTCATGCAGACGAAGGAGGAGCTCTTTCTCCAACTCAAGTGATTCTTTCATCTTTGCAAGGAAGTCCCCAGGATCTCATGTGTGGAGATCAAGGCACAAATCATGTTATACATGTTCCATTTATCATGGAGGTGTGGAACCATGGAGACACAAGGAGGAGGTAGGGAGGAGAACCAACATCATGGGATGAGGAGTACACACCCCTATCCACTTCAGGAGGTTGATGCACCTAAGAGGAAGACTGGATTGCGCAGTAAGAGCATGGATAGATTTTTCCATTGATAAATGCAGTCATATCTTGATGATGATGTCTCATTGCATGGAGAAATTTCACCAAGGAGACCATTGTATCAGCAGAGGAGGATGGATGCTTCACTGGTTGAGGCACCACTCATTGATTTCAGAGGAGTGGGGACCTTGGGAGAGTTTGATACAACGCTGGGAGTCTTGGGTAAGCTCAAGGAGGAGAGATATGACTCTTTGGAAGAGTTAGCACAACCATCTCTTCTCTCTTTGAGGATGAGAGGAGACTCATCGATGAGCTACTCCCTTTGCATGAGAAAAACATATGGTAAGGGTGTTGATTGTTTACATGATGATTTATATAATGTATGTGTATATCCCTTAACCATTTATGTGCAAGATGTTGCTCCAAGGAGGATCATTATTTCTTTTAGGCTTCATGGTATACTTGAGGCCATAAGCATGATTGATGGCCATTCCCTAGGAGGACTTGGTGAGGAGGTGTATTATGGAGGACATGCTCACTTTACACAATGCATCAGTGACTTCCTCCATAATTATGAGGAGATTGGGGCAGCAAGCAAGTGGTTGAAAATCCACACGCTTTATTAGTCTCTATTGCAGCTGAGAGTCGAGTTGCATTGGCTAAATTTGAGGGACCATTGTCCTTCTCACTTATTACATATGGCAGCAATCATGATTCTCATTTTGGTTCCCTATGTTTCTATTATTTTTGTCTTTATGAGGAGCATGTTTGGGAGAGAGACACATTGGATGGATGTGTCCTTTAGGAGAGAAGATCTCCATATTTTTTGTAGTAAATGTTCTAAGGGGAGCATGGGAGATAATATGGCCACCATAGCAACACATTTGTCTCTTCATGAGGGGGGCCATAGGATTGAATGGACTCCATATGATGGTGACTTCCAACTCATCATATATGGAATGGTTTGGGCCAGCCTAATTTGCAACGTTGGAGGAGAGATCTTTAGAGATCTAGTCCTTATATTTCCACTAGAGGGAAAAATTATTGCAGCCCAACATCAGCCAACACTCTACACTTATCATAATTGGAGAGATGGACAGTGTGGGGTAGGCTACCTTGTCTACCATATGCAGATTTTCAGCCCACCTACTTTGCATGAGCCAAAGGTGGAGGAAATTTTTCAAGAGTTGCCTAGTTGGGAGGGAACTCATTTTGCATGGCTAATAGCTTGGAGATGGAGGATCCATATGGGGGATATAGTTCCCATTATATTTCATATCCCATTCCTTGAAGAGACCTCTATACATCACTTTGTTATCCTCTTGAGTATTTTACCTTTACATGATGATAGCTTGATAGCTGACTTGCATGCTGAGGAGCAATGTGGATATTTGATTGATGAGATAGCATCTTTTTACTTGGAGGAGTTAATCATACATGGATGCTACAGGGAGAGGAGGAGAAATAACTCAGTTCTATACTTGCATTTGCTTGAGGACAATCAATCTTTGAGAGGGGAGGACTGTAATGTTCCCAAAATTAGCATGAAGCTAATTGGAACATTGATTTTTCTTATGTAATCTAGGGGGTGAATAAAATGGGTGAGGAGACCCATGAGTAGGAATAAAATCCATCATAGTGTGAAGGGGATCAATATAGTAGCTTTATTTTGCACCTTCTAGTGTGAAAAGGGGCAAATGCATGAGGACAAGGTCAAGTTTGACCAAGTCAACAGCGCTGCCAAAGAGGGTGTGGATTGCTTAGGAAGAAATCGTAGTTTGAATGGGAGGAAGATAAATTGGTGGAGGAAACCCTAATGTGTGGAGTCCAAGGCAAGAAGGCTTTCATTTTCATAAAAAGAGGAAGAGGCAGCCATTAAGGATTATGTTTTGAGTATTTGATTTTGGTCTATTAGACTCTTGCATTCTCAGGCTGTTTAGTAGAGTTGCAATGGAATTCTTGTTTAGGATTCCTTCTCCTTATTGAGAGGCCTCTTGAAGGATTGTAATTCATTTCTCCACAACTAGGCTCAAGGCCAAGCCACCTCCTTTAGCTACAACGTTATTTCTACTGAAGTATAATGTTGTGTTGCAGGGTGTTGCAGTGGAGGGTTCCACAACACCATTTCCTTAGCTCATCTTTCAGAGGAGGGAGCGTCTATTCCTCTGGGAGGTTAGTGAGGAAGGTTTCAGAGCTGGTTTGCATACCTTGGCATCAAGCCAAGCATCTCCCATATACTACAGCACAATCCCTCTCCTTGACTATGTTATTTCAGTGTGTATATGCAATGGGGGTTTGCACCACTATTTTGGAGGGTGGGATCTTTGATGTTAGGATCAACCTATCACTTGAGAGATATACATTAGATTGTGCACCATCTCAGCTACTTCTCCCATCCATTTTCTCCGGTGCTGCAAACCCTGCTACCCGCAACTCCATCCATTACTGACATTTGATTTCTTATTCATTTACCTTTGATTGTGCTCATACCTCTTTGGCCTTTTGCCTTCTTTTTTACTGTTACTTCCTCTTGAATTTGTAGATTTTTGTCTTTGACACCCTAGGACTACAAATGAAATTGACATGAAGGGATGGTGAAATGGAAGCCCCTTCTGCTGATATGTTTATTCTTTGTTTTTCCAACCCTAGGATTGAAGTGTAGTGAGGTGGAGGGAAGGTAAATTAGATGGCATTTTTTAGGCTAATGAAGGAATGAGTAAGTGAGGGGATTGAGTGATATGAATGAGATAGGTCTATGGACAACTTGGGGTGAATGAGCAACTTCCAAACATTGAGGTCAACTTTTTATCACTGATTTTCCTTTATAGTAGATGAAGTGAATGATAAGCAACAATTTCTAGCTTAGGTCTTAGGGCTTCTTGTTAGGGTTTCCTTTCATCCATTTAAAACATAAAATATTCTTGAAAAATTATTTAGGGTATATAATTACCCCTTAGCCTTGCTTGAAAACCATTGATGGTAGTCTTGAAGGTATTTTATTATGCTTTTGGGTGCTTGCAAGTGTAAAAAGGAGCTTTAGGCGAAAATGTAGTGCTTGAACGCACTGTCGGGTCCTCCTAGCCCTAAGTGCAGCACTTGAACGCACTTTCAGGTCCTCCCAGCCCTAAGCGCACCACCTGAACGCATTGTCCTGTCCTCCTAGCCCTAAGAGCAGCGCTTGAATGCTTTCTGGGCCTGTCAGGCTTCCCTACACATATAGCCTTTTGCAGAGGGAATTTGGAGGCCTTCCTGATGTCCAAATTGGGCCCATGATAGCTCGTTGGAAATGATATCTTGTCGGATTTCCAAATATAAATTTTTTTCTCAGATTGGAGTTGATTTGGCCCGTCAAAAGTTGATACTCCCAAGACTAGTCAAAACATGTTGAATAATGGTGCAGAAATTCAGAGTGCTGGTGGAGACAACGTTTTGATGCCTTCCTCAACTCCAAATTGAGCTCATGATATCCCATTGGAAATATTATCCTGTATAATTTCCAAATATAACCATTTTTCTTTGATTGGAATTGATTGGACTTGTAAAAAGTTGATTTTTCCAAGACTGGTCAAAACGTTTTGAATGATGGTGTAGAAATGCAGAGTGCTAGTGAAGACAACTTTAGGATGCCTTCCTCAACTCCAAATTGAGATCAAGATAGCTCATTGGAAATATATTCTAGTCTAGTTGTCTTTTTACCCATGAAGCAAGTCATTGGGACACTCCAACTATGAGGAAACCTGATTTTCCCAAGGTCACTCCAGAAGTGCAACAATTCTCCGTGACACCTGTATTTTTTACATTGCTCCCAAACCATGATACCTGTGTAATAACTGAAGGATTTTTTTCTTCTTGGACCTATGATGGAAAAAAACCTCTCTCACGTTTTTCAAATTCATCTATGTTTGGTCAGAAACATAGTTTGAAGGAAAACTAGCCCTAGGTGTGGTAAATGATTTGTCCTTTGGAAAGAATTCTTGGAAAATGATGGAGGCATGATGTTTATGAGTTTGTATGGCTTTATGCTTGCTGATATGACCTATCATATGGATCCTTTTCTCATATGCTTATTCTCCATAGCAAACCCTAGCTTAGTTGGAAGGGGAAATTAGGGTTTGGTGTAGGCAAAACAGGGGATTTAGGACTGCCTTGTAGAGGGAGGGGAATGAAGGCGTTACGGTTTGTCTAAATTCTTGGGGAAATTTTGGGGGATAGGGATAGATGTTAGAGAGTAGGGGAAAGTGTAATTTCAAGGATTGAGTGAGGGGAAGGTGTCCAAAAGGGAAAAACACAGGCCTAGTCTCGAAAAGTGTCAAATTGTAGCAATAGGCTAGGTTTTGTAGAAAAATGATGCGTTTGAGGGATATGAGTGATGGGAAGTGTTTATGAAGCTATATTAAGGATAGGGGAAGGTGTAAGAACATAAAGATACAAGCCTTGTTGATTATTTAACCATGAAAGTCATGAAACCAAGAAAAATTCCCTAAAAAACCCTAGTCATCTACAAGAACAAAGGTAGGTAAAAGCACATAAGAAGTCTTTTAGGAGCAACAGGGTGACCATGGAATGGAAAAATAGTAGAATAGTAAAAAAAATTCTCTAAGGATAATCAAGGCAGTGAGATTTTTAAAACTCACAATGTTCATGGAATTTTGTTTTTAGAAATGTAGTACCAATATATAGTCATCTATAGATAGTAAAAATTATGGATGATTAACAGTGGCTCCACTTAGGGAGGGCAGCTCCTTTTTAGGAGGTGTCCAGAACCTCAGAGCTTAGATCTCTGAGTTTTGAAGACTAGTACCTTACCTGTACTTGGCAGGTACCTCTTCCTTCACTTGCTGATGTTGTTTTGAGGCTATGATCTCATAAAATCTGAGCAAACATGATTTCTTCAATCTCAGTTCTACCTACCCATCTTACTTGGCCTAACATTTTTTCTTCTTCTAGATGCACTTGGACTGGAAAAACCTTGACATTCTTTTTCTTTTTGAAAGAAAAAAAACTATCTAATTGTACCCTTATCACTTCCAAGAGGTCATATTAGTCTAATGAACTCTCTTTTTTATCTACCTAGTCTACTCATTTGTCAAGATTAAGTTGTTTAACAAACTTTATTCTCTAACCTACTGACATGAAATTCAAAACATGATCAAACCAAGATTAAGAAATCTGATTTGCCATGGGTTGTGGCATTTTAGCAAGCTGCACACAAACATTATTTTGCATAATAAAAAATTAGAAAGCATGAGGGTTGTGATTTAGAAATTGTTAGGCATCCCTCTCTTTCTCATTGGTTCATATTTGAGCATTTAGAACCAACATTCCTAATATATCCTACTAACAAGTCAAGCTTAAATTATTTGACAAGCCTTCTTTCACTAACCTATCAGCAAAAATTTAAAATGTGTTCAATCATGATTAGGCTAGATGATTGAACAAGACTTTTTCCTCAAAGGTAGTGGCATTTAGACTTGCACACTTTTAGAAGTACTCTTTTTTGGTACAGGGTTTTACCTATTCTTTTCATCTGCCCTCTTTTTCATATTTTCTATGTTTTTTTGTTTTCAAGATTAGCATTCTAAAACTAAAAAATAGAAATATTCTCATAGTGTTGAGCTTATTTTCTTGCCTATCTATCCTAATCTAACCTATACATGGTATACATTCAGCTGGTGAACTATCTTTTCCAATACAGCCAATCAAGAAGATGATTCCATGAGGGATCTTGGTTTAGCTCTTTAAGTGTTTTGAAAAAATCAAAAGGCCACTCCCACCTCACTTGTGTTTGAACAGTAGTGCCTAAAATTTTCTTGAAATTCTGCATGAAACTGCTCTTGACATGTTTTACTCCCTTATCAAATGTCTCTAAGAAATCAGCAGAAGGATCTTGAAACAATACCTGGCTGTGAGAATTTGAAAAATAAGCTTGATCCAGGACTGCTTCTTCCTCCACTTGGCTGAGCTTGGGACTATTTTGGGAAAGAAACTCTTCCTCTTCCTCAAGATCATTTGAACTGGTAGCCTCATCATATTTTGCAATGTTGTCCTCTAACAATCCTAATATGATCTGATTGAGTGGACTGAAATCTGTGTGAAGGCCATCACGTTGCTGATCAGGAGTATTCTTCGGCAATAAATCTTCTTAAGAAGGCAGTGCAGTAACTCTTATATGTTTATCATTTTCCAATCTTTCATCTGCAATTTGAAATTCAATGGAACTTTGTGGCTACAAATCTGAGGCTAAGGAGAATTCTATGTCATAAATTATTTCTTAATCTATTTGAGGGAGAGGTTTCTCATTAACAATATGCTCAAGAAGTTATTTGTCCTCCCCAACCTCAACATCAAAACTGAAAGACTGTTGATTTCAAATCACATGAAAGCTATTTCTGATGGACTAAAATGAAGTAGAGCAAAGAGTTGGAGATCCTTCACTTACTTCTAAAATTTCATGTATTTCCTCATCAGTGTCATAGATGGTATGTATTGGCTTATTACTTTTTTGAAGTTGATGAAAATGAACCTCCTCCCACAAACCAACTGCTGATTGCTCTGCAAGATTAGCTTCTGTTCGGAGAACATCATCATCAGACTGAACAAAATTTGGAGAATCATCAATGTAAGTAATGTCACCAATCAAACATATTGGATTATCAGTTTTTATTTCTTTGAATTGATCTACAAGTTAACTTTCTGATTTATGGTAGATGGCATTAGTAGGAAAATGAACAAAAATGTTTTGTTCACATGAAGGTTTAGAGGTTGGCTACATGTTTAGCGTTTGATTTATTTCCTCTTTAGTCAAAAGAGGAGGCATTTTTCTCTTTCCTTGGATAGAAGTACAATAGTTCTCTTTCTCTTGTAAAGGCTGGTTTTGAGGTTGAATGTCTTCTTGAGCCTCACACAGAAGATTTGGTAAGTCATTACTTGTGCCTTCGGAGAGATCCTGAAGATCTTCCTTTGACTTCCGGATTGATTTCATCCTCAACCAACTCTTCTTGGATGTCATCATAGTTATTTTCAGTATGAAATACATGGAGTTATTCTAATATATCTTCAGGATTCCAGTTCCCTAAATCTTCATCAATGTTTATAAGGTATTGTATAAAATATTCAGATTGATCACAATAATTTTCAGCTAATGATAAACATGGACAATATTCTTTATAATGCTCATAAAACACCTTGTGTAGGTATTTTAAGGAAAAAAAACTACTTGGTTTCAGACCTTCATACCATTCCCTTGACTTACCCTCTAATGTTGCCATAAACATTTTCATGAGGCAGTCCTCATTCCATTCAACTTTTAACCTCTATACATGTATATGAAATTTGATGAGATGTAACGAGGGGTCATCAACTTTTTCAATTTGAAACATAGGTAGGTTTTTTATCCAATTTATTCGAGGAATTTTGTGTGGGAATTCAGGGATATGATCTCTACTCATTGGGGCATATCTTTGTTGTATTCTGGGACCATCTTTCTTTAATAAAAAAGGGTCACTACATATTTTCAACCAGTCTAGAGTATTCTACTAGTGGAGTCTTTAGGTATATTGAGGTTTTTGGAGTCACCAGGTGGAAGATTTAAACTTTTTTGTCCACCATCATCATGATTGGGATTGCTTAATGCATTCCCATGGGAGTCTATAAGAACTAGTGGGGTTAGTAGGCCTACTGGAGGCCAGTGGAGTCATCAGGTGGAGGATGTTTACTATTTAAGGATGTAATTGTTGTCAACAATCAATAACTGAAAGCCAATCTAAGGATGTTTGTGGGTTTTATGAGGTCTTAAGGATGTCTAATATTTTATTTATTCAGAAAGTCCCATCATGATCATCATTATGTTATTTTCTAGGGCTGTTAGAGTTTGGGCTGTTGAGTTCTTCATTCGGTGTCTAGTTTGACTATTGTGGTATGTATGAATTTGTTTCAATTTCATTTACATGTTCACTGATGTCATCTTCGTTATACAAGATAAATGAGTCAAGGTCTAAATAAATGGAATAAATAGGTTTTTTGTTGTCAGAGAAGTTTAGAGTGTTGGTATTATTCCCTATGTTCAAAGCTTTCAAAAATTGGGATCTGTACATATCTTGGGTAATCAGTTCTGTGAGAGGTATGGTTATCTTGATTTTATCAATTTCTCCTTAAAAACTGAAAGGTACTTGTGTTTTGGGCATATTTACATCAATTTTATCAACCATAATTTTTTCTACACCTTTAATTTGTTGATTCTAATTTGGGACTTTGGACAAAAGAGTTTTCTCAGGGCCACTAGTAGATGCACTACGGAAGCTTGGGTCACCAAATTGCTGGCTAGTTTTATCTTTGCTTATATCAGTTTTCTTAGCCATAGTGTTTGTGCTGTCTATTATCCTCTTAGGATTATTTTCAGGGGTTTTCCTAACAGCAGTGTCTGTTTGGTTTCTCTTGGAGGTTTCTTGGTTATTTTTGCTCCTAAGGTCATATTGCCTATGGACCTCCATTATGGCATTTTCAAATCCTAATTGGTAGTCTTCAGAATCCTCATAGTTTGTTTCGGTTTGATCTGAGGAAAAGAAACCTTGTTCTTCTTCAGTGAGAAAAACATCACCCTCATTATCAAAACCTATCAAGTTTACATGGTTTTCTTCAGGTTCTTCATTCTCTCTTTCCTCTTCATCTACATAATTGTCTTGGAAAGGAGGCCTGATTTGTTGATCATTGTCTCTTAGTATATTTTGGGGAGGGTCTCTTCTGAAGTTTGGATTCCTATTTCTATTTTGGGGATTTTCTTGGTTTTCCCTAGGAGGTGTTCTTTCATTTAGGCTTTTCCTTTCCATCATTCTCTCCATTGTTCTAACTAGGTTGTCAATATTGGCATCAGATGAGGAGGTTGAGGGCATAGTTTCATCTTTGTAGGTAACTCTATTTTCCGATCTTATCCTAGCTCTCTTTTCAATGAGGTTGGCCTCTGCATTCACAGCTCCCCTTTGCATTTCTTCTAAATTTAGGGGGTATCTCTCTCTCTTAATTGGTAGGTCATGTCTAGATCAAAGCCTTCTAGAAATTTCACTAGTGCTAGGCCTTGTGGGGGTTTCATGTGAGTTGGGAGAGCATTGTGCACACTATTGAGCCTAGTGAAATAGTCTTGGACACTTTTTCCCGACATTTCTCTTGAGGTTGTTATATTCTGAGAGGATTTGGAGAGGGTTTTTCTTATTCCCACTTGTTTATGAATGTCTGGTAGAGGCAAGGGAGATCATGTATTCTGTTAGGAGTCAAGATTTTGAAACATGTTTTGGCTTCTCCACCTAAGCTTTGGGCAAAGATTCTCATTTTTATGGTCTCTTATTCTAATTCCATGCAGTCAAAGGCATCATTCATCTTATCTATATTTTGTTGGGCAGTGGTAGATTCAGCTCTGGTAAATTTGAGAATTATGGATTGGTAGTCATTTGGTAAAGGTACCAGAGGTTGTGGTATTACTAGGGGGGCATACCATGCTTCCATGATGGGAGCTAATGGAATCCAAGGAGGATTTACAAAAGGAGGGTTTGTGAGAGGAGATGGAGGATGAAGTGGAGTGGTTTGCGTAGTGGTGGTATGAATGGGTGTGGTGGAAGTACTTGGACCATGAGCAGACTTGGGATGAAAAGAGCTGAAGTGTTAGAGAAGATGAAAGTTAGGAGGAGTGGAAGGAGAGGCTTCTTTACTATAACTCTACTACAAATCTATGGGCTCAAGGTGAGTCTGGTCAATCCCACTTTGTGACTTGGTTCTGAAAAGGTTTCTTGTATGGTGCAATTCAAACTATGGATTTTGCAAGGCTATAAGATGTTCAGGGAGAGAACTCGCTCTATGAATGGTCCTGAGAGTAGTTGAATTTTCAGTTTTAGAATTTTTCCCCAAAATATTTTCTGGGTCATCAACTATAGTAGGAGAGTTGGGTTCGAATGAGATCTGGTACTGATCCTTTCTGAAGCTATATTTCAAACTTAAAATGCAGGGAGGCTGAAAGTTTAGGATTTTTTTTGGAAGGCTGACCTCTCTTAGTGTTTTCTAAACTCACACAGTGTGTGACTAGGCCTCTAGACTTCTCAGGGCTGATCTGACACAATCCTAGGGAAGTCTAATGAGAACTAGTGAAGTAGTAGGCCTACTGGAGGCTAGTGGAGTTACCAGGTGGATGTTTTTAGTTGTTTGGAGGATATGTGTGTATGGTCCACCACCAATAACTAAAAAAAACCTATATTTTGATGTTTTGGGGGTTTTCTGAGTTCCTTTATGTAGCCCTAAGGTTTCTATGAGTGTCTTCCAATTGAGTCATCCTTTTTCTATGATGGTGAGACAATTAGATTCTACTATTTGGCTAACAGTTTGAGTTCTTTATGATTTGATAAGGGTTTCTGAAGTTCTAAGGAGTATTTAGATTGTCACTAACTCAGAAAGCTTCTCACCTTGATTTCCAATTATGTTAGGCTATGAGTTGGTGATAAATCAATGGATACTCTTTAACAAGGGATTCTGGAGTCCTAAGGAATACT
Organism: Pinus albicaulis; assembly: GCA_034641835.2. Classification (NCBI taxonomy): domain Eukaryota; kingdom Viridiplantae; phylum Streptophyta; class Pinopsida; order Pinales; family Pinaceae; genus Pinus; species Pinus albicaulis. The sequence continues at coordinate 80,682 of JAXQQM020083243.1, read as the reverse complement.
TAGATTGTCACTAACTCAGAAGGTCCCACCGTGATCACCATTATGTTGGGTCCCCATAATTTTTTATATTGGTGAGAAAAAATGAATAGGGATAACATCAGACCATTCTTTGGAGTACTAGGACCTAGCCTTCCTAGACTCAGAGAGGGCTCTCTCTATTTTGTGCAAAGGATGTGAACTTTTTTGCTTTTAAGGTTTTATTTTAGGCTAGTTGTTAAGTGTAGGGTTTGTTTGTTTGTTTTGGTTGGGTAGATGATCAAGTGAAATAGATGGAGTGAGGAAATATTTAATTCATTGGGCTATGGAGTTTATAAAAGTCATGGAAATTTCAAAAACGAATCAGGGTGCATCACAGGGAAAATCTAACTTTGTCAAATGGATTTTCAAGGTTTGTGTGGGATGAGATGAACATTGAGTTTGTGAACAAAGTAGGGCAAAGTGCAGTTAAGAATCCTTTGTCAAATACCTTAACAAGAAGGGACTTCAACACTATTTAACATAAAGAAGTAATCATAAGACATGGCAAATCAATAACTCTTTGATTCAACTCAATCAAATAGGAATTTAAGACAAACAATCCAGTGAACTATAGAAGGCAAGAAACTCATTTAACTTCTAGTGATTTCACCTTCAAGGTTAGAAAAACATTAAAGATAAACATATAACTTTAATCAAGGAAGAGGGAACTCCTAAACATAATTGATCATAGCCATAAATATCTTCAAAAAAACCTTTCAAGAATGGACAAAGTGTATGATCGAAACATAGTGTCTTTGGAAAACCTAATTAGTGGTACTTCAAAGAAAGATCTCAAGAATAGTGTTTTAGTGACATCAAACAAGCAGGGCTAACCATAAAAAATATATTATATCTACTATATTGAACCATTCATAAGATAAACAAGCTTGGGTGGGTCTAGAGAGAACCTAAGAATTCTCTAAACTAACCTAACAGAGGAAAACATAGAGGCAGTGAAGAACAAACATAGCTAAGGTGCCTTTGAAGAACATTTCTTAGTCTAAAACTTTTGTCCTACTGCAATATAGAAGGATGAAACACAATGATACATAATAAAAAAATAACTGAATAGAAGCACATCACCATTAACCAAGCTCAGGGATCCTGCAAGCAAGCCTTCTCCATCATCAAGCAAAGCAAGCCATCCATAAATTCCACAACACCAATTTCTCTTCAACCTCCAAAAAACTATGTATTGCTCCAAAGAGTCATCAAACGCCAACCTTTTACAATAAGGCCCTTGTGATCTATTTATCTAGCAAAAGAGGGAAAAAATCCTAACTAGGGTTTGAAAATGTTAAAATCATCCCTAAATGCCATTTATGCCTAAGAGACCATGCAAGGCCCAAGGCACAAAATATCTCATGAAATAAATGCAAAAATAACTCCTAGCACCTAAATTTGGAGTGATTTGCCTCTAAAAACACTAAAATATCATTTTTTCCATTAACGAGTGTCTTTTTTTGACTTTTTGGCCGAAAACACACAGTGAGGTCTGAACGCGTAGCGCCTACATGGGATAAAATGGGTCCACTTGTAGCCAAGTTTTGATGACCTTCCCAATGTCGTAATTTGCTCTGTGATGGCCCGTTGGAAATCCTACTGAGTCTACTTTCCAAAACAGCCCTTCTATTTTTTATTGGGCTCCATCAACCTATTGAAAAGGAAAATTTCTAAAAACTGCTCTAGGCACAGTGCCAGGCCTGAAAATGAGGTAGAAGGGTGAAAAATTAGGTGTTTTTTGGCCTTTTGAGGGGCCAAAAATGCTCGAAATGATCTGATTTTTTTTTTAACATACTGTACTTGAGCCGAGGATTCCAAAAATGCCAATTTTTCCTCCTAAGTATGCTTGAGGTGAAAGCGTAGCGCCAAGGGTGTTGCGCCTAGAGGCCTCAAAATTTGCAAAAAACCAAAATTTGTCAAAAATTTCCTAGAATTGGTGGATATCCTCCTTATGGGGTTTGGGAGGCCTCTAGAGAAGCTTCATACAATATTACAAGTTTAGCTTGGCCTTTTTCCTCTTTGAGTGCTTGTATTTTGGCATGGGCCTTATTAGTAGTAGCCTCATTGCTTTCTTCACTGCCCCTTTCTTCATTTGTTGATTTCCCATTTGTATCTATCTTACTGACCTTACTGGCATGTGTCTTACTTCCTTCCTTTGATTTATTGATTTGTTCATTTCTTTGAGCTTCACTGTGCTCTACTTCAGTCTTCACTGCTTGATTCCTCCTCACTGATATCTACCTCCTCTGACCTTTTGTCATTATGGCTCATCTCTTCACTGTCTCCCTCTTCATTGCTTTCTTATTCATTGTTTTCTTCTGTCTCACTAATATTGGCTTTATTTATATCAGCCTCATTTTCATTACCTTGACTATTGTTTTCCTTACCATTTCCCTCACTATCTTCATCACTGCCATGAGCCTCACTTTTTTCTTCATTGCTCTCTGACTGGTATCATCATCATTGGTTTTTGTTTCACTATTTTATGAATCAATGTTTCCCTCCTCACTTTCATTTTCTTCACTATTTGATTCATCATTGTTTCTTTCCTTATTGGCATTGGCCATTACTGAAATTTGATTTCTTCTTCATTTACCTTTGATTGTGCTCATGCCTCTTTGGCCTTTAGCCTTATTTTTTACTGTTACTGCCTCCTGACTTTGTAGATTTATGTATTTGACACCGTAGGATTACAAATAAAATTGACATGAAGGGATGGAAAACCCTTATGCTGATATGTTTATTCTTTGTTTTTCCAACCCTAGGATTGATGTGTAGTGAGGTGGAGGGAAGGTAAATGAGATGGCATTTTTTAGGCTAATGAAGGAATGAGTAAGTGAGGGGATTGAGTGCTATGAATAAGATAGGTCTATGGACAGTTTGGGGTGAATGAGAAACTTCCAAATAGTGAGTTCACCTTTTTATCACTGATTTTCCTCTATAGGCAGATGAAGTGAATGATAAGCAGTAATTTCTAGCTTAGGTCTTAGGGCTTCTTGTTAGGGTTTCCTTTCATCTATTTAAAACATCAAATATGCTTGAAAAATGGATTAGGGCATCTAATTACCCCTTATCCTTGCTTGGAAACCCCCGATGGCCGTCTTGAAGGTATTTTTTTTTATGCTTTTGGGCGCTTGTAGGTGTAAAAAGGAGCTTCATGTGAAAATGCAGCGCTTGAACGCATTGTCGGGTCCTCCCAGCCCTAAGCGTAGTGCCTGAACACACTGTCGGGTCCTCCCAGCCCTAAGCATAATTCCTAAATGCACTGTCAGGTCCTCCCATCCCTAATCATAGCACCTGAATGCACTATCGGGTCCTTCTAGCCTTAAGCATAGCGCCTGAACACTTTCTAGGCCTGTCGGGCTTCCCTACGCGTAGCACCTTCTATAGAGGGAATGTAGAAGCCTTCTTGATGTCCAAATTGGGCCCACGATAGCTTGATAGAAATAATATGCTGTATAATTTCCAAATATAAATTTGTGTCTCTGATTGGAATTGATTTGGCATGTTAAAAGTTGATTCTCCCAATACTGGTCAAAACGTGCTGAATGATGGTGCAGAAATTCAGAGTGCTGGTGCAGACAACTTTTGGATGCCTTCCTTAGCTCCAAATTGTACTCAAGATACATCATTGTAAATATTATCCTATATTATTTCCAAATATACCCATTTTTCTCTGAATGGAGTTGATTTGACCTATCAACAGGTGATTTTCCCAAGCCTGGTCAAAACGTGTTGAATGATGGTGCAAAAATGAAAAGTGCTGGTGAAAAAAAATTTGGGATGCCTTCCTCAAATCCAAATTGAGTTCATGATAGATAATTGGAAATATATTCCAGTATATTTTTCGTTTTACCCATCAAGAAAGTCATTTGGACACTCCAGCTATGAGAAAACCTGATTTTCCCAAGGTCACTCCAGAAGTGCAACAATTCTCCCGTGACACCTGTAGTTTTTACATTACTCCCAAACCATGATACCTGTGTAAAACTTGAAGGATTTTTTTCTTCTTGGACCTATGATGGACAAAACCCTCTCTCACGTTTGTCAAATTCATCTTTTTTTGGTCAGAAACATAGTTTGAAGCAAAACTGGCCCTAGGTGTGGCAAATGATTTTTCCTTTGGAAAAAATTCTTGGAAAATGATGGAAGCATGATGTTTATGATTTGGTATGGATTTATGCTTGCTGATATGACCTATCATATGGATCCTTTTCTCATATGCCTCTTTTCCATAGGAAACCCTAGCTTAGTTGGAAGGGGAAATTAGGGTTTGGTGTAGGCAAAACAAGGGATTTAGGACTGCCTTGTAGAGGGAGGGGAATGAAGGGGTTAAGGTTTGTCTAAATTCTTGGGGAAATTTTAGGGATAGGGATAGATGTTAGAGAGTATAGGAAATTTTAATTTCAAGGATTGAGTGAGGGGAAGGGGTCCAAAAGGGAAAAACACGGGCCTAGTCTCGAAAAGTTTCAAATTGTAGCAATAGGCTAGGTTTTGTAGAAAAATGATGCGTTTGAGGGATATGAGTGATGGGAAGTGTTTATGAAGGTATATTAAGGATAATGGAAGGTGTAAGACAATCAAGATACAAGCCTTGTTGATGATTTAACCATGAAAATCATGAAACCAAGAAAAATTCCCTCAAAAACCCTAGTCATCTACAAGAACAAAGGTATGTAAAAACACATAAGTCTTTTAGGAGAAGCAGGGTGACCTGGAATGGAAAAATGATAGAATAGTGAAAAATTTTCTCTAAGGATAATGAAGGCAGTGAGATTTCTAAAACTCACATTGTTCATGGAATTTTGTTTTTAGAAATCTAGGACCAATATATAGTCATCTACAGATAGTAAAAATTATGGATGACTAACAAAGGCTCCACTTGGGGAGGGAAGCTCCTTTTCAGGAGGTGTCTTGAACCTCAAAGCTCAGATCTCTGATTTTTGAAGACCAGTACCTTACTTGTACTTGGTAGATCCCTCTTCCTTCATTTTCTGATGTTCTTTTGAAGCTATGATCTCATAAAATCTAAACAAGCATGATTGCTTCATATTAGTTCTACCTACCCATCTTACCTGGCCTAACATTTTTTCTTCTTATGGGTGCAGTTAGATTGGAAAACTCTTGACATTATTTTTCTTTTTTAAAGAAAAAAAAACTATCTAATTCTACCCTTATCACTTCCAAGAGTTCAGATTATGCTAATGAACTCTCTTTTTTCTCTACCTAGTCTACTCATTTGTCAAGATTAAGCTGTTTGACAAACTTTATTCTCTAACCTACTGACATGAAATTCAAAACATGATCAAACCAGGATTAAGCAATCTGATTTTCCATGGGTTGTGGCATTTGAACAAGCTGCACATAGACATTATTTTTCATAATCGAAAAATAGAAAGCATGAGGGTTGTGATTTAGAAATTTTTAGGCATCCCTCTCTTTCTCTTTGGTTCAGATTTGAGCATTTAGAACTAACATATTTCTTCCTAATCCATCCTACTAACAAGTAAAGATTAAATTATTTGACAAGCTTTCTTTCACTAACCTATCAGAATAAATTTAAAACATGTTCAGTCATGATTAGGCTAGATGACTGAACAAGAATTTTTCCTCAAAGGTAGTGGCATTTAGACTTGCACACTTTTAGAAGTACTAGTTTTTGGTATGGGGTTGTACCTATTATTTTCATCTACCCTCTTTTTCATCTTTTCTATGTTTTTGTGTTTTCAAGATCAGCATTCTAAAACTAAAAACTAGAAATATGCTCATAGTGTTGAGCTTATTTTCTTGTCTATCTATCCTAATATAACCTATACATGGTATACATTTAGCTGGTGAACTATCTTTTCCAATACAGCCAATCAAGCAGATGATTCCATGAGGGATATTGGTTTAGCTCTTTGAGTGTTTTGAAAAAATCAAAAGGCCACTCCCACCTTACGTGTGTTTGAACAGTAGTGCCCAAAATGTTCTTGAAATTCTGATCAAACTGCTCTTGGCATGTTTTACTCCCTTATCAAATGTCTCTAAAAAATCAGCAAAGGGATCTTGAAACAATACCTGGTTGTGAGAATTTGAAAAGTAAGCTTGATCCAGGACTGCTTCTTCCTCCACTTGGCTGAGCTTGGGACTCTTTTGGGAAAGAAAATCTTCCTCTTCGTCAAGATCATATGAACTGGTAGCCTCATCATATATTGCAATTTTGTCCTTTAACAATCCTAATATGCTCTGATTGAGTGGACTGAACACACAATGTGAAGGCCATCATGTTCCTGATCAGGATTATTCTTTGGCAATAAATCTTCTTGAGAAGGTAGTGTAGTAACTCTTATATGTTTATCATTTTCCAAGCTTTCATTTGCAATTTTAAATTCAATGGAACTTGGCGGATGCAAATCTAGAGCTAAGGAGAATTCTATGTCATAAATGATTTCTTCATCTATTTCAGGGAGAGGTCTCTCATTAACAATCTGCTCAAGAAGTTCTTTGTCTTCCCCAACCTCAACATCAAAACTAAAAGACGGTTGATTTCTAATCACATGAAAGCTATTTCTGATGGACTGAAATGAAGTAGAGAAAAGAGTTAGATATCCTTCACTTACTTCTAAACTTTAAAGGCTTTCCTCATCAGTGTCATAGATGGTATGTATTGGCTTATTACTTTTTTGAAGTTGATGAAACTGAACCTCCTCCCACAAACCAACTGTTGATTGCTCTGTAAGATTAGCTTCTGTTTGGAGAACATCATCATCAGACTGATCAAACTTTGGAAAATCATCAATGTAAGTAATTTCATCAATAAAACATATTGGATTATCAGTTTGTTTTCCTTTGAATTGATCTAAAAGTTCAATTCTAATTTATGGTAGATGGGATTAGTAGGAAAATGAATATAAATGTTTTGTTCACATCAATGTTTAGAGGTTGGTTGCATGTTTAGCATCTGATTTATTTCCTCTTCAGTCAAAAGAGGAGGCATTTTTCTCTTTCCTTGGATAGAAGTACAACAGTTCTCTTTCTCTTGTAAAGGCTGGTTTTGAGGTTGAATGTCTTCTTGAGCCTCACACAGAAGAGATGGTAAGTCATTACTTGTGCCTTCGGAGAGATCTTGAAGATCTTCCTTTACTTCTTGTTTGATTTCATCCTCAATCAACTCTTCTTTGTTTTCATGATAGTTATTTTGAGTATGAAATGCATGGAGTTATTCTAATAGATATTCAGGATGTTAGTTCCCTAAATCTTTATCAATGTTTACAAGGTATTTTATGAAATCTTCAGATTGATCACAAGAATTTTTAGCTAATGATAAAGATGGACAATATTCTTTATAATGCTCATAAAACACCTTGTGGAGGTATTTTAAGGAAAACAAACTACTTGGTTTCAGGCCTTCATGCCATTCCCTTGCCTTACCCTCTAATCTTTCCATAAACATTTTCATGAGGCAGTCCTTGTGCCATTCAACTTTTAACCTCCATACATGTATATGAAATTTGATGAGATGTAACGAGGGGTCATAAAATTTTTCAATTTGAAATATAGGTAGTTTTTTTGTCCAATTTATTTGAGGCATTTTGTGTGGGAATCCAAGGATATGATCTCTAATCATTTGGGCATATCTTCATTGTATTTCTGGATCCATATTTGTTTAATCAAAAAAGGTCACTATATCTTTTCAACCAGTCTAGAGTCTTCTACTAGTGGAGTCTTTAGGTCTATTAAGGGTTGTGGAGTCGCTAGGTGGAATATTTCAACTTTGTTGTCCACCATCAGCATGATTGGGATTTCTTAATGCCTTCCCAGGGGAGTCTATAAGAACTAGTGGAGTTAGTAACCCTACTGGAGGCCAGTGGAGTCGTCAGGTGGAGGATGTTTACTGTTTAAGAATGTACTTGTTGTCCACCATCAACAACTGAAAGCCAATCTAAGGATGTTTGTGGGTTTTCTGAGGTATTAATGATGTCTAAGATGTTATTTATTCATAAAGTCCCACCATGATCGCCATTATGTTATTTTTCAGGGTTGCTAGAGTTTGGGTTGTTGAGTTCTTCATTCGGTGTTTGGTTTGACTGTTGTGGTATGTCTGAATCTGTTTCGATTTAATTTACCTGTTCACTGATGTCATCCTCGTTATACAAGATAAATGAGTCAAGGTCTGAATAAATGGAATAAACAGGTGTGTTTTTATCATAGAATTTTCGAGTGTTGGTATTATTCCCTATGTTTGAAGCTTTCAAAACTTGGGACATGTACATATCTTGGGTAATCAATTCAGTGAGAGGTATGGTTATCTTGATTTTAGAAAAATCTCCTTCAAAATTGAAAGTTACTTGTGTTTTGGGCATATTTACATCAGTTTTATCAGCCATAAATTTTTCTACACCTTTAATTTGCTGATTCTGATTTGGGACTCTGGACAAAATATTTTTATCAGGGCCACTAGTAGATGCACTAGGGTAGCTTGGGTCACCACTTTTTTGGCTAGTTTTATCTTTGTTTAGATCAGTTTTCTTAGCCATGGCGTTGGTACTATCTTCTATCCTCTTAGGAGTATTTTCAGGGGTTTTCCTAACAGAATTGTCTGTTTGGTTTTTCTTGGAGGTTTCTTGGTTCCTTTTTCTCCTAAGGACATATTTCCTATGGACCTCCATTATGAAATTTTAAAATCCTAATTTGTAGTCTTCATAATCCTCATAGTTTGCTTCAGTTTGATCTGAGGAAAAGAAACCTTGTTATCCTTTAGTGAGAAAAACATCACCCTCATTTTCAGAACCTATCAAGTTTACATGTTTTTCTTCAGGTTCTTCAGTCTCTCTTCCCTCTTCATTTACATAATTGTCTTGGAAAGGAGGCCTGATTTGTTGATCATTGTCTCTTAGTCTGTTCTAGGGAGGGTCTCTTCTGAAGTTTGGATTCCTATTTTTGTTTTGGGGATTTGCTTGGCTTTCCCTAGGAGGTAGTCTTTCATTTAGGCTTATCCTCTCCATCATTCTCTCCATTATTCTAACTAAGCTGTCAATCTTAGCATCAGATGAGGAGGTTGAGGGCATAGTTTCATCTTTGTAGTTAACTCTCTTTTCTGTTCTCATCCTAGCTCTCTTTTCAATGAGGTTGGCCTCTACACTCACAACTCCCCTTTGCATTTCTTCTAAAGTTAAGGTGCCTCTCTCTCTTAATTGGTAAGTCATGTCTGGATCAAAGCCTTCTGGAAATTTCACTAGTGCTAGGCCTTGTGGGGGTTTCACGTGAGGTGGGAGAGCATTGTACACACTATTGAACCTAGTATAATAGTCTTAGACACTGTCCCCGACATTTCTCTTGAGGTTGTTATATTATGAGAGGATTTGGAGAGGGTTTTTCTTAGTTTCCCACTTGTTTATGAATGTCTTGTAGAGGGAAGGGAGATCATTTATGTTCTTAGGAGTTAAGATTTTGAACCATTTTTTGGCTTCTCCACCTAAGCTTTGGGCAAAGATTCTCATTTTTATTGTCTCTTCTTCTAATTCCATGTAGTAAAAGGCATCATTCATCTTATCTATATGTTGTTGGGTAGTGGTAGATTCAACTCCGATAAAGTGGGGAATTATGGATTTGTAGTCATTTGGTAAAGGTACCGGAGGTTGTGGTAGTACTAGGGGGGCATACCATGCTGCCATGATGGGAGCTAATGGAATCCAAGGAGGATTTACAAGATGAGAGGAGGGTTTGTGAGAGGAGGTGGAGGATGAAGTGGAGTGGTTTGCACAGTGGTGGTATGAATGGGTGTGGTGGAAGTACTTGGACCAACAAACTGATTCTGAGCAGACTTGGGATGAAAAGAGCTGAAGTGATGGAGAAGCTGAAATTCAAGATGAGTTGAAGGAGAGGCTTCTTTACTAGAACTCTACTACAAATCTATGGGCTCAAGGTCAGTCTAGTCAATCCCACTTTGTGACTTGGTTCTGAAAAGGTTTCTTGTTTGGTGCATGTCAAACTGGGGATCTTGTAAGGCTGTAAGATGTTCAGGGATAGAAATTGATCTATGAATGGTCCTGACAGTAGTTGAATTTTTAGTTTTAGAAGTTTTCCACAAAATATTTTATGGGTCATCAACTATAGTAGGAGGTTTTGTGTCCAGATGAGATCTGGTACTGATCCTTTGTGAATCCAGATTTCAAACTCAAAATGTAGAGAGGCTAAAATTTTAGGACTGTTTTTGGAAGGCTGTCCTCTCTTAGTTTTTTCTAAACCCACACAGTCTGTGACTAGGCCTCTAGACTTCTCAGGGGTGATAACAAAATCCTAGGGAAGTCTAATGAGAACTAGTGAAGTAGTAGGCCTACTAGAGGCTAGTGGAGTCACTGGGTGGATATTTTCAGTTGTTTGGAGGATATGTATGTATGTTCCACCACCGATAACTAAAAAAAACCAATCTAGGGATGTTTTTGGGGTTTTTTGAGCTCCTTTATGTAACCCTAAGTTTTCTATGAGTGTCTTCCAATTGAGTCATCATTTTGCTAGGATGGTGAGATAATTAGATTCTATTACTTGGCTAACAGTTTGAGTTCTCTATGATTTAATAAGGGTTTCTAAAGTTCTAAGGAGTACTTAGATTGTCACTAACTCAGAAAGCTTCTCACCTTGATTGTCAATTATTTTAGGCTATGATTTGGTGATAAATCAATGGATACTCTTTAACAAGTGATTCTGGAGTCCTAAGGAATACTTAGATTGTCACTAACTCAAAAGGTCCCACTGTGATCGCCATTATTTTGGGTCCTTATAATTTGTTAGATTGGTGATAATAAATGAAGAGGGGTACCATCAGACCAGTATTTGGAGTCCTAGGACCTAGCCTTCCTGGACTCAGAGAGTGATCTCTCTATTTTGTGCAAAGGATGTGAACTTGTTTACTTCTAAGGTTTGATTTTAGGCTAGTTGTTAATTGTAGCATTTTTTTTGTTTTTTTTGGTTGGGTAGATGATCAAGTAGAATAGATGGAGTGAGGAAATATTTAAGTAATTGGGCTATGAAGTCTATAAAATTCATGAAATGTTCAACAACGAATCAAGGTGCATCACTGGGAAAATATAACTTGGTCAAATGGAGTTTCAAGGATTGTGTGGGATGAGATGAACATCAAGTTTGTGAACAAAGTAGGGGCAAAGGGCAGTTAGGAATCCTTTGTCAAATACTTTAACAAGAAGGGACTTCAACACTATTTATAATAAATAAGTAGTCATAAGACAGGGCAAACCAGTAATTATTTGATTCAACTCAAGCAAATAATGATTTAAGACAAACAATCCAGTGAACTATAGAAGGAGAGAAACTCATTTAACTTCTAGTGGTTTCACCTTCAAGGTTAGAAAAAAATTAAAGATAAACATATAACTTTAATCAAGGAAGAGGGAACTCCTAAAAATAATTGATCATAGCCATAAAGATCTTCAAAACAACCTTTCAAGAATGTACAAAGGGTATGATCGAAACATAGCCTCTTTGGAAAACCTAATTAGTGGTACTTCAAAGAAATATCTCAAGAACAGTGTTTTAGTGACATCAAACAAGCATGGCTTACCATAAAACGTCTATGATATCTATTGTATTGAACCATTCATAAGATAAACAATCTTGGGTGGGTCTAGAGAGAAACTAAGAATTCTCTAAATTGAACTAGCAGAGGAAAATGTAGAGGTAGTGAAGAAAAAAAAGAGCTAAGGTGCCTTTGAAGAAAATTTCTTAGTCTAAAACTTTTGTCCTAGTGCAATATAGAAGGATGAAACACAATGATACATAAGAAAACAATAACTGAATAGAAGCACATCACTATTAACCAAGCTTAGGGATCCTGCAAGCAAGCCTTCTCCATCATCAAGAAAAACAAGCCATCCACAAATTCCACAATGTAATGTTCCAAAATTTTCATGAATAAATTGGAACATTAATTTTTGCTCATATTGTATAGTAGGTGAGTAAAAACGGAATAGGAGGCCTCTTAACATGAATAAAACCATTCCTAATGTAAAAGGGAACCTTTAAGCAGCTTATTTTACATCTCCTAGTGTGAAAAGGGCCAATTGTATGAGGACAAGGTCAAGTTGACCAAGTCAACCAGCGCAGCCTAAGGAGGAGTAGCTTGCCTAAGAAGACAACGCAGTTTTGGAGGGAAGAGATTCAAATGAAGATGGAAACCCTAAAAGGTGGGACCCAAGGTGAGGAGAATCACCAAAAATAAAATGAGGGCATAGCATCAAAGAGCATTCATTCATGTATTTAAAATTTCTTGGTCTAGAGACCATTTGCATACTTTAGCTATTTATCCAGAGTTGCTGCATTGCTTAGTGCAAAGAATTCCCGTGCGGGAATTCCATCCTCTCTTTGGATCAGCTTGCTTAAGGGATCAAGAGAGAAGGATTTGAGCTTCATTTTTGTATTTTTCTTGAGGCCATTCATGTACATTCAGCTACAGCACACTCATCTTTAGAAACTGCATCCTCCATGCAAAGGCAACAACAACAGTGTTGCAACCTTGACTTTGTATTATTTCTTGAAGAGGAGGTGCTTATTTCCCTCCGGGAGTTTTGTTAGAGAGGGCTTTGGCCCTATTTATATATTATTCAGCCTTTATATGATTTATTCAGTCAATATTAATATATAGTTGCAGCATTTGCGTTATTTTCTGCAGTATTGCTTATTTCATACATTTTGCCGAAAATGTTGTTGGGAGTCTTGTTTCTACTATATAAGTGTTTAAACTTCCATTTCTTTTCTGTGTGATTGATATCAGTTTTATATTAGGCCTCTTACTTCATTTTTTGTAGAAAAAATTTCAGAAAATACGCTCTCTATGCTTCATAAAATTCTGCATACTCCAAGTCTTGGGAAATCAGGGTTTTAAAGCCTAGTTTGGGAAGGAGGAGATGTTTAACTAAGCTAGAATCATTTGTTTAATCTGAAATTCGGAGAATAGGTCCCTATTGACCTAATATATCATATCCAACAACTTCCCATGATTATTTTCACACAGATATCTGAATATATATATTTTAGGGCCAAAATCATCAATTTTCCCCACCTTTTTGCCCCTAAAACATTGTATAAGGTTGTTGTTGTTGTATCAGCTGAAGGATTTGTTATTGAACATATTTTATGACATTATGTGATGCTGCGTAACCATTTTTTTTCAAATATTTCTTATTTCCCCAATTGGGAACATTACAGTGGTATCAAAGCAAGATCTTTGGCTCAGCCTGTGGCTTCATGCCAAAGTGTTGACTCCCTGAAGGAGGAATATTTAAATATATATAGATAGAGCCTGAGGAGGGGATATATAGCCTCTGGATCTCATCCTCTCCTTAGAGGTGACACATCCGGTAAATGCCCACTCAGTCCATCTCTTAAATAGCCTTGTACATATTTCCATCAAAGGGTTTCTTCAGTGATGGATTCAAGAAAGATCAGAATGATGGAGAGGATGATTTTACTCTCATCCATATTTATATTCAAGAAGAGAGGAGAAGAGAAATGCAGTGAGACCTCTAGAGGGTTTCAAGCAGCAAAGGCAGATGCATGCTCTTCCTGTTCTTGTCAAGGAAGTGAAGAACAAGGAGACCACTTAGAGCATGAAAATATGAGTGGGTATTTGTCAGAATACAAGTTCCAACCTAGGGCTTTCAAAGAAACCCTAGATTCTCCTCGGTTTATTCAACTGAGAGAAGAAAGAAGACCCACACCACCAGAGGAAGAGGCAAGTACCAGTGCTGCCATGACCTTGAGAGAGCAGCCATCTACACCAGCAGTTGGATCAGCCAACATATTGGAGAGGGGACCTCTTGCAGCCATAGAAGATATCCCAAAGGCTAAAAAAGGTATGCATCAGTTTCCATATCTCAACATTTTATAAAATGTTATGGAAGGGTTTGGAGATTTGTTTGCATATGGCCCAGGATCAAATAGTACTGCTAAGGTAGAGTAGCAGGATTGCACTGCACTATGCAAGCTTGGAGGGTTCCAGGGAGATTTGAACCATCAACCTCATGCATCTTTGATAAGTTGCACACAACCTTTGAGGTTGAAGTATGAGTTCTTGGAGGATGGAGTGAACCCTACTCCAAACAAATACATGCATAACCAAATGCTCATCTAGGAGTTGCTGCCTGAGATAGCCAAAACACCCTGGAGGAGGGTTACAACGCTGTCAAGAGATAGCAGTAAGGAGGGTTTGCCTTCTTTACATTCAGATCCTTATGGGTTCAAGATGGTTGTGGACATGAGATCTCCTCTAAGGGATCTCCAAGAAGATGCATTTCAAAATATCATGAAATTCAAAGAAAAGAAAAATGTGCTTTGGGAAAATGGTAGTCTTCATTGTGAGGACACCAAGAAAGGAGAAGATGGGTGCACTTCCAGTTCTCAGGGAGGGAGTGCAGAAGATGGAGGGCCACAAGAATAAGTGGGTAGATGGCTAGAGGAGGAGGAGCTCTCTTCCCCATTTGAAGAGGCTTCTACCAGCGCTGCCATGTTCATAAAGGGGAAGCCAATGATATCAGTAGTTGGACCAGCCAACGCATTGTAGAAATAGACTCTTGCAGCCCTACAAGATGTCTCGAGGGCTTCCAAAGGTATGCAAAAATTTCCATGCTATAACACTTCAGAAGATTTCATGAAAGGCTTTGGAAATTTGTCTTCAAATGGCCCAGGATCGAAATGCTTTGCTGATGAGGAGAGGCAAGCTTATACAGTGATGTAAAATATGGGTTTGATCCAAGAAGGGATCAACACTCATTCCTTTGCACCCTTATTGAGTTGTATGCAACATGAGGGGTTATGGTGCAAGGATTTGGGGAGCATCATGCATGAGGTTCCATCCCTTGATGATGTTTTGTTTCTAGCACTCTTGGGTTCTGTTGGATTCAAGGGGTTAGTTGGTGAGAGGTCTCTCTTGAGAAACCTCCAATGGGTTACATCTCAACCCTCCATGAGGTGTAAGAAGGAATACTTGCTTGGGAATATTGTTGGTCTTCATTGGGAAGATGCCAAGGGAGAGGATAATCAAGGGCAGCCAAACTTGGATGAGGGAAGATGGATGGAGAGAAAGAGGCTTGTGAGCCACTTGTAGATCTATGACACAGGGCAGCAAGAAGCAAATTTGCGTTGGCTACTCAGGAGAGAGTTTGGAAATCATGAGACATATCCTATTTCCAAGGGTATGAGGGAGGAGGGAACTTGGCAGGGTACTTTCATCATGGGGTAGCAAGGAGTGTGGATACATTATGATGGCATGATCATTATGTTTTCACTACATAATGTGTATGATGGAGGTATGATGAGGCAGCAAATATCTTTGTTGCTTTGGGGGATTGGAAAAGAGCAAGGGAAAAATTGCTCTCCCACTTGGCATAGTGTTGCAAGGGTGAAGTATGGCACTATCATGGTGTAAGAGGTGTTTTCATCTTGGAGGAGACCCCTCATATATGGTAGCATTATGGATAATACTTTTGGCAAACTACATGTCAAAGTATGGAGCTATATTTTGGTCGGGGCTTGCTTGCATGAGTCAAAAGGGTTGTTACTTCATGGCATGGATTTGCTGAAGGAGTGTCCATTTGACCTCTCCACTTTTGAGGCACTTGAGGGACAATATGAAGGTGAGAATTTTGTTTTTGCGTGTGTTGATTACCTAACACAATATTTTCATCTTCTCTCCATTTCTATGCAGTTCTTGGCTCCATAAGAGGGCAGCCTATTCATTAAGCTCCATGAGCATTATTGGGCCAGACGATGTGATGGAGGCAGCCATCTCTCATATGGCCTTGGGAAAGTGTTTATTTCCATGAATGTTCAGCTTATATATTCAGCCACCTCCTATACATTATCAGAGATAAGAGCATGCATTACTTTACATGTACTCAAAGACAACTTTCCAGATCACTTCTTCAAGCAGCAGTTTGGGGAACTGCATTGTGACCAATTGGAGGACTATTGGTACCTTACTAAACAACATCAAACCTTCAGTAATTATTTCAGTTTGTTTCTGATCATGTGTTTCCTTGCTGATATTATCATTATTTTTATAAAGAGCATGATTAGAGGAGAGACACACAAGGAAGATGTGTCCTTGTTGGGAGAGGACTCCCATATTTTCTGCAGTGCATGTTCTAAAAGGAACATGGAAGGAGACATGGCCTCTACAGTAGCAAATTTTTTACTTAATTAGGAGGACCATGAGAGGGATAGGGTGTCATATGGTAGTGATTTCTTATCCATTATGTGTGTGATGTATTGGGCCAGCTTGATTCACAGTGTTGGGAGAGAGACCTTTGGAGGTATAACTTCTTTCTTGCCATTGGAGGGCACTCATGTTACAGCCCAAGATCAGTATATCCTCATCACTTGTCTTGAGTGGGGAGGGGACAGTGTGGGATAGGCCTTATCGCCTATCATGATCAGTGATTTATCCCACCTACACTTCAGGAGCCAAAGGTGGATGGGATTCTTCATGAGTTACCATGCTGGAGGGTGACTCATTTTATGTGGATGATAGATTGGGGGTGGAGGTTTCACTTTGGGGAATAAGATTTCCCATGCATCTTGCACTCCATGCCTTAAGAAGACCTATAGACCACACATGGTTGTCTCCTTGAGCACATTCCTTCTCATGATCTTAGTCATTTGGGGTGTTTCACCAAATGCTATTCTATATGCTTGGGAGAGGCACTATGGAGTTTCATGGATGAGATGGCATCATATTCTTTGGAGGTTTCTGTCATATGCTGATGCTACCAAGGAGGTAAGAAGATTCACTCAGTTCTATCCTTGCAGTTTCTTGAGGACAAGCAGCATTTGGGAGGGGAGGACTGTAATGTTGCAAAATTTTCATGAATAAATTGGAACATTAATTTTTTCTCATATTGTATAGTAGGTGAGTAAAAAGGGAAGAGGAGGCCTCTTAACATGAATAAAACCCTTCGTAATGTAAAAGGGAACCTTTGAGCAGCTTATTTTACACCTCCTAGTGTGAAAAGGGCCAATTTTATGATGACAAGGTCAAGTTGACCAAGTCAACCAGCGCAGCCTAAGGAGGAGTAGCTTGCCTACGAAGACAGTGTAGTTTTGGAGGGAAGAGATTCAAATGAAGATGGAAACCCTAAAAGGTGGGACCCAAGGTGAGGAGACTCACCAAAAATAAAAGGATGGGATATAAAAAAAGATAATTTATTCATGTATTTATAATTTCTTGGTCTAGAGACCATTTGCATACTTCAGCTGTTTAGCCGGAGTTGCTGCACTGCTTAGTGCAAAGAATTCCCGTGCGGGAATTCCATCCTCTCTTTGGATCAGCCTGCTTAAGGTATCAAGAGAGAAGGATTTGAGCTTAATTTCTGTATTTGGCTTGAGGCCATTCATATACATTCAGCTACAACACATTCATCTTCAGAAACTGCGTCCTCCATGCAAAGGCAGCAACAACAGTGTTGCATCCTTGACTTAGTATTATTTCTTGAAGAGGAGGTGCTTATTTCCCTCCGGGAGTTTTGTTAAAGAGGAATTTGGCCCTATTTCTATATTATTCAGCCATTATATGATATATTCAGTCAATATTAATACAGAGTTGCAGCATCTACATAATTTTCTGTAGTATTTCTTATTTCATGCATTTTGCTGGAAATGTTGCTGGGAGTCTTGTTTCTACTGTATAAGTGTTTAAAATTCCATTTCTTTTCTGTGTGATTGATATAATTTGTATATTAGACCTCTTACTTCATTTTTTGCAGAAACCCTTTCAGAAAATATGCTCTCTATGCTTCAGAAAATTCTGCATACTCCAAGTCTTGGGAAATCAGGGTTTTAAAGCCTAGTTTGGGAAGAAGGAGCTGTTTAACTAAGCTAGAATCATTGTTTTAAGCTGAAATTTGGATAATATGTCCATATTGACCTAATATATCATATAAAACTGCTTCCCATCATTTTTTTTACGCATATATATGAATATATATATTTTAGGGCCAAAATCATCAATTTTCCCCACCTTTTTGCCCCTAAAACGTTGTATAAGGTTTTTTTTGTTGTATCAGCTGAAGGATTTGTTATTTAACATCTTTTATGACATTATTTGATCTTGCATAACCATTTTTTTGTCAAATATTTCTTATTTCCCCAATTGGGAACATTACACACAACACCAATTTCTCTTCAACCTCCAAAAAACTATGTATTGTTCCAAAGAGTCATAAAATGAAAACCTTTTAAAATAAGTCCCTCATGCTCTATTTATCTATCAAAGGAGGGAAAAAACCCTAACTAGGGTTTGAAAATTTCAAAATCATCCATAAATGCCATTTATTCATAAGAGATAATGCAAGGCCCAAGGCACAAAATATCTCATGAAATAAATCCAAAAATAACTCCTAGCACCTAAATTTGGAGTGATTTGCCTCAAAAAAACACCAACATATCATTTTTCCATTAATGAGTGTGTTTTGTTGACTTTTTGGCCAAAAACGCACGGTGAGGTATGAACGCGCAACGCTTGCACGGGAGAAAATGGATCCAATTGCAACCAAGTTTTGATGACCTTCCCAATGTTAGAATTGGCTTTGTGATGTCCTGTTGGAAAGCCTGCTGAGTCTACTTTTAACAACTGCCCTTAGTTTTCTGATTGGGCTCCATTCACCTGTCCAAAAGGAAAATTTCCCAAAATTTCTCTAGGCGCAGCGCTAGGCTTGAAAGTGAGGTAGAAAGGTGGAAAATGAGGTGTGTTTTGGCCTTTTGAGGGGCCAAAAATGCTCCAAATGCTCTAAAATTTGTTGAGCATACTGTAATTGAGCTGAGGATTCCAAAAATGAAAATTTTTCCTAATCTGAATGGAAAATGGCATCCACGCATGGTATTCATCTACCCATGTTATCCATCCACCCATGGAATTTACCCATGGTATTGTAAATGTCATCGACCCATGGTATTCATCCACCCATTGTATTTATTTTCCCATGGTATTGTAAGTGACATCTATCCATGATATTCATCCACCCATGGTATGTATCCACACATGGTATTCATCCACACATGTAATTTACCTATGGTATTGTAAGTGGTATCTACCCATGGTATTGACCCATGGTTTTGACCCATGGTATCCACCTATGGTATCTACACATTGTATTGTAACTCAAAAAAGGCTATAAATAAAAAGCCTCAATTTGTAAAAGGACAGATTGTCCACCACAATGTAGCTTCTACATTTATTCTCTGTTTTAATAAAACATTAAGTTTCTTTGTAGTTTTATTTACAGTGTGTTCTCTTTTTTTTTTGGCATTCTAATTTTGCAGATCTTGTCAGATCCATTTCAATTTTTTATATCTTGCCCCCCCCCCCCCCCCCCCCACAAATATCTGGATCAGTGGTATTAGATTCAGGTTACGCCTCCATGGGAATGAGGGTTTGAAACATATTTCAGTTTCAATGTTTGGTAGCAATCTTCAGCAAACTCCATGAATTTCTTTTTGGGTGGCGAGTTTGCAGATCAAATATGAAAATTTTAAGGAAAAAATTAAAAAAAAATACCAAATCTGGATTCCTTGCGAGAAAATACTCAAATTCAAAAAAACAATCAGCTGAATTGGAGTTCGGATGAGGGAGATATCGCTGATTCAAAATCAGCAATGTTGCAACAATTTTTCTAATGATAATTCATGGACGGCGGATCTCATATCATTTATTTCCATTTTTAATGGAAATTTTCAGATAAATGGTTACATATCTATGCTTCCCTTGAAAAATCACCCAATTTCAAAAAAAAATTCGGTCGAATGGGAGTCCGGATGAGAGATTTATCGCTGATTTAAAATCAACGATTTTTTCAGAAATGTTTTGACGACGGGATAGTTCCAACGTGAATATGAGAGCCTAGGGTATCCAGATATCGATTCCAAACATTTCAAAAGATGAAAAATGATATTTTGATTTAAAAAAACAGGTTATAATAAATACTCTGAGTTATATTGACTGAGTTATGCTCATTTTAAATTTGGAGCAACATTCAAAGCAGTTTCCTTTTGGAGACGTGCCCTCCCAACCCCACTTTAGTAGGCACCTGCTTCACATTCATCAGTTTCAGCATAGAAGCATTTGGCTTGGGTTATTTGGAGATGTGCCCTCCCACCCCAAGTTATGTAGGCACCTGCTACTTCATCAACAATCAACATCACAGTTATGGGTCAACCACACAAAATCCTTCTCATCGAAGTCCATTTTCTAGGCCACACACTATTAGTAACATAGTTGATCATAAGCATTACAGGGTATCTCTATCCTCGGATCTTTGTTTTTCATGGTTTTGGTTCATCCACAAACCCACACTTCATCGAAGTCCATTTGCTAGGCCACACACTGTCAATATCATAGTTGGTCACAAGCATTACATGGTATCTCTATCCTCAGATCTTCGTTCATCATGGCTATAGGTTAACTACACAAAACCCTTCTCTTCAGTGGCTCTTCACATACAACAAAGGCTTCTCAGGAGGGAACTTCACGCAATGGAGACCATTGCTTCTTTAGGAGGGAGGAATGATCCTCATGGAAAATGGTATCCACCCATGGTATTCATCTACCCATGTTATCCATCCACCCATGGAATTTACCCATGGTATTGTAAATGTCATCGACCCATGGTATTCATCCACCCATTGTATTTATTCGCCCATGGTATTGTAAGTGACATCTATCCATGATACTCATCCACCCATGGTATGTATCCACACATGGTATTCATCCACACATGGAATTTACCCTTGGTATTGTAATTGGTATCTACCCATGGTATTGACCCATGGTTTTGACCCATGATATCCACCTATGGTATCTACACATTGTATTGTAACTCAAAAAAGGCTATAAATAAAAAGCCTCAGTTTCTAAAAGGACAAATTGTCCACCACAATGTAGCTTCTATAGTTATTCTCTATTTTAATAAAACAAGTTTCTTTGTGGTTTTATTTACAGTGTGTTCTCTTTTTTTTCTCGCATTCTAATTTTGTAGATATTGTTAGATCCATTTCAATTTTTTATATCTTGGGGGCCTCCCCCCAAGATCTGGTTCATTTCCTCCTGAGGATGCTTGAGCGGAAAGCGTAGTGCTAAGGGTGTTGTGCCTAGAGGCCTCAAAATTTTCAAAAAAACGAAATTTGTCAAAAATTTCCCAAAATTGGTGGATATCCTCCTTATTGGGTTTGCGAGGCCTGTAGAGAAGCTCCAACCAAGATTCCAAGGTTAGCTTGGTATTTTTCCTCTTTAAGTGCTTGTATTTTGGCATGGGCCTTACTAGTAGTAGCCTCACTGCTTTCTTCACTACCCCTTTATTCATTTGTTGATTTCCCATTTGTATCTTCCTTACTAACCTTATTGGCATGTGTCTTGCTCCCTTCCTTTGATTTACTGATTTATTCATTGCTTTCAGCTTCACTGTGATCTTCTTTAATCTTCACTGCTTGAATCCTCCTCACTGATATCTTCCTCCTTTGATCTTTTGTCATTATGGCTCATTTCTTCGTTGTCTCCTTCTTCTATAATGTTCCAAAATTTTAGCCTCCAAGCTAAATGAAACATTAGAGTTAGCAGCAGCTATAGTCGGTGAATAAATGGGAAGAAAACGCCATAAGTCTCCTAAGGAGGAATAAAATACTCCAAATGTGAAAGGGGACACTCTTTCTAGCCAAATAAAACACCTCCATGTGTGAACAAGGTTAAATTGAAGCTTCTTTGACTAAGTCAACAACGCAGTTTTAGTGGAGGAGGAATCCTAGGTTGGATAACGCAATTTTGGAGGGAAATGTAACTTGGGTTAGAAGTAACCTAAGTGAGTGGGGCCAAGGGCAAGAAAACTCACATCTTACATAAGGAAGAGGATGGCAACATTATTCATCATGTTGTATATTATTATTCTTGGCTGCCAAGAATTGTTGTTGCTTTGCTACTTAGCAAAGTTGCAGTGTTGTTTAGCACTGGGTGTTCCCGGGCGGGAATCCCACCTCTTTCCTTTGAGATATCATTGGGAGAGTTTGTATTCATCATTCCACATCAGGTTTTTAGGCCAAGCTTCAGCCATCTACATCAGCATAGCTTTGCCGGAGATTGTGCAGTGTTGCTGGGTGCAGCAGTGGAAGGGATTGGAATCCCAGCTTCTGAGCTAGTTTCTCATTGGAGGAAGATTTTCTTCACTTGAGAAATCTTTTTGGAGAGCTCTAGATCATATTTCAGATCTTTGGTATCATACCACACATTTCTCATACCCTCCCAGCGTTGTTTCTGCCAGGGAGTGCGTTATTTTAGAGGCAGTACTCATTGCATGGTTTGGTGGCTCCATTGCTGAGTTTCCTTGTTATTGAGAGGTTGAACCTTTCATGGGAGGAATCCCTTTAGGGATATCAATCATATCAGACATATTTCAGCCTTGTATACTCTTATGCTTCAATTTTGCAGTGATTATTCAGTTATTTTCTGAAGATCACATTTGTATGCAGAGTATTTGACAAGAAACCCTTGCCGGGTTATCTTGTATATTGTATAGGATATTAGATCTTTGTACTTGAGCATTATTTATCAATACATGAGTAGATATATTATTCTCATATGATTTTATATGTAAACCCTCTCTTAAACTGCGCAGTCCCTTGAGCAGTTGCTCCGGCATTTTGTAGTCTTGGGGTTTTTCACCATTTTTAGCTACACTAGTTTGGGAGGTCTGTTTAACCCACCTAGTTCCATTTATTTATGATCTATTCTTGTATTTACATGATAGATAGATGTATCCATGGGATCCAAGTGATTATTTCACTTTTTTATTGTATATGTTGTTGGAAATGCATTTTCATGTATGATTTATGAGGAATCCTGAAAAAGGAATATTACAGTGGTATCAGAGCAATATCTTTGGCTCAGCCTGTGGCTTCAAGCCAAAGTGTTGAATCCCTAAAGGAGGAATATTTCAAGCTCTATAGATAGAGTCTGCAAATGGCCAGTGTCTACTCAACTTAGTGTTCCTAAATTGATGTCATAAATTATCAACCAGGGCTAGTAAACTGTTGAAGTGAAGTGCACCATATGTGCCTAGGTATCTTATTCCTACTTCGTTGTGCTTAGTATTTTTCTAGTGTTTTTGGTTTTGTGTTATCCCTTTCATATCAGTGTACTCCCATGCATATGCAGAAGAATGTCTCTGTAATATCTTGACTAGCTTTTCTTGTTGAGATTTCTCTAGGTTCTTGTTTATGTTTAAAGTTTTACCTGGAAATATCTCAATTTTAGAGCTACCAAATTTATCCATGGAGTAAAGAAACATCTGTCTTGATGATAAAAACTCAATGCTGGATTCTTCTTGAAATTTTTCATGTTTGTATTCCGAAGAGGATTCAAAATTTTCTAAGGTATTTAGAATCTGGCTATCTTCACTAATTTCTGAAATTGTGAAGAGAGGTTGTATGTTTTCTTCATCCTTAATCCATTGAGTATCATATAATTCTGTAATTGTTTTTGCTGGATGATACAAGGTAAATTTCTTGGTTGAACTACCATCAGAGATGTACATATCACCGGATCTACAGCTAATGAAAGCATCAGTTGTAGCTAACCAAGGTCTTCCTAATATAATAGGACGTCCTTCTAGATTATTTTTAGGAGTTAGGATCATAAAATCCACAGGATACTCCCAAGAATCTAAGGATATGGGAATGTCTTCTATTACCCCATCAGGTTTAATCACAGATTTGTCTGCTAATTGTAATAATGTGGGTGTAAAAAGAATATTAGGAAGTTTTAGTTTATCCATGATTTGTCTACTCATGATATTGATTGTTGCTCCAAAATCAATAAGTGTGTTTTGGATCTCAGTTCCATTTATGTGTATTTTAACAACTATATTTTCTGGGTCTAGATACTTTGGAATAGTAATCTTACCCATCATGATGTCTGCTATTTTTCTTGCCAGTTGAATTTTCTTTTTCTCTTTTATTCTTTTTCCTGTTTTTTTCATGCTCAACTCCTTTATTGTCTTTGCTAAGACTGGAATTTCCTTGATGGCTTGTAGTAATGGGATCTTAATACAGACATTTTTAGGGCTCAACATACCCCCACTACAAAACTTTTGCATGTCCTCATGCAATCAATCCATGTATTCTGAAACTTCAGCCAAGACATCTAGCTTCCTTTTTCTACTTTTTTTGGTGTTCAATGGCATCCTAGGCTTCCTTATGACCAATTTGAACCTCAGATTTATAAGTGCCATGTTCAACTTCTTGTTTTTCTTCTTCAGATTCTCACTAGCCTTGTACAATTTTTCCATTTGCAGAGAGAGAGAGTTGTGTTCATGTCACTTTTCAGTTTGACTTGTTCCCTTAAAATTTCATTTTCATTTTTTATATGCCTATTGAGTACTTCCAATTCATATTTGTCTCTTCTCAGCACTTCAATTGAAGATTATTGTGGGCTATGAGTTCTTTCTCTTTTTTCTGAGGCTCTTTTTTCTAATGATTCAACATAATTATAGATCTGTTGTTGGGCAGGGTCTACCTCTGGAGTTCCTCTATCAGGATTTTCTTCGTACTGGTACTCAGGAGATATGTCAATCGGTGTCTCTTCATCTTCAATATCTATGATTCATGTTTGTTTAACTCCTCTCTTCTTCAATATGCCTTTAAGCCTATGACTTCTTCTTAGTTTAGATGGTCCCTCACCTCTCTTCTTAGCATCCTTTCTTATTATCTTTTCCTTTTTGAGTTGTTTCTTGATTTTGGCCAATTTTTCAGAGATAATATCCTCACTGTCTTCTTGTATTGTTTTATAAGTTTTAATTTCAACAGATTTGGAAAATTTTCCTCTCCTGCTTCTTCTTACAAGTTTTCCTTCAGACATAGTTTCTTTAGGTTCTTCAAAATGATTTCTCAAGAGGAACTCATCCCAACTGTCTCCTGCCTTTTTCAAATGATGTTCAATTATAATTTTAACTAGGCCATGATGATATAAGGTGGTTTCTAAGAGCTGAACCCATTTTTGGACATTAGAAGCCATCCTCTTTAGGCTATGGAGCAAGAAAAAGGCTAAATTTATCTCTTCATCTAGGAAATCCATCATAAGCCGAATGTGATAAACATATAGGGTGCCAAACCTTCCTTCACAAGTTATAAAATTTTGTAGAATTAGAAACATATTTCGCCATTTATTTTTCAAGGCTGAACTAGGAATGCCTTTCTTGAAAACTGAAATATCCATACCTGGTGTTTTTAGCATCTATCTCCATGCTTCATTGTGAAATTATTTGTTTTTAAACCATCGTTCACCTTGCCTTGGAAAATCTGTTGCTTCTAATATGAAGGATTCTGTGATAATGAACTTGACATCACCTATTTCAACTTCTGACCCGTTGAATGACCAGGAAAATGACTTGGTGACCTCCTTGTGAAATCCATTGAACTTATCCAAAAAATTTAGCCATCCAACCTACTGTAACATCTCTTTAATCTGTGGGTAACCTTCTAGATATTTGGTTCCGACTGGCTCGGACCTTACAATAAGTCTCATGGCTTCTTTTCCTCAACTTCAATTTACTGCTCTGTTACTGCTCTCCTATCTGAGGTAAAAATGGTTGTAGAGGGTTGTTTCACCCTAAAGATGACTTCTTTGTTTTTGCAGATAGGAATTGGCTACGGAAAAATGACATGAAGTAGATATGGGATGAGTGAAATACGGTGAGGGTAAATCATACGAATGATTGAGTTTGAGAGTTGTCATGGAGTAAAAGACCGCAGAGAAATCTCATGAGGATTTCAAAATCATCAATGAATATTTCGGGTTAGTGACGTGACCTAATAGGTCACTTCAAGTACTGACTGTTAACTTTTAATAAATTATTATTTGATATGGAGCGGAATGGAAGGGATTTGTTCAAGGATTTTATGATAGGCTTGATCAATACGAATAATCAAAATAACTTTATGAAACATACATATGACTTAACCATACTATATCTTTCATAATCTGCTATCATAATAATTTCACGCAATTTTACCTTAGCCTTCTTTTGATTTTTGTTGTTTTAACATGCTTTGTCTTTCCTTTGAAAATTATTGATCTTTGAGTCTTCATAATCCTTTAGATTTTTCTTGTTGAAGTAGGTGTGCAGGATCAATTTGTTGTTGAACAAGTGGTTACTGAATGGTTGGTTGCAGAAGATCTGGTTGCAGAATGTCTGGCTGCAGAATATCTGGCTGTAGAATGTACCTGTAAAGACATGGAATGAAATGATTTGAATATGGATGGAATGAAGTATGAAAAAAATGGATCACGAAATATAGAGGAATGAAGCATGAATGAAGTGAAATATGATGGAATGAAATGGATCATAAATGTGGAGTGGAATGAAATATGAAAAGTGGCCTGCAACTTATGATTTGTAATACTCAATTGCAGAAAAAGATCAATTTTGAAAATCTGAAATGAAATGAGATGAATCATGAAATGGAGTGAATGAAGTATGGATGAATGGAGTGAATGAAATATGGATGAAGTGAGATATGATGGAATGAAATGGATCATAAGTGGAATGTGATATGTAAAATGAGCCTGCACTTATGATTTTATGATAGTTGTTTGCAGGAAAATAACAATTTTGAAAAGCTAAAGTGTGAGAAGGATTTTGATTTTCACCTTATCTTTTCTGTATAAACATGCTAATCAATGATTAGTTTTCATGTTTATACTTTATTATTATTATTATTATTTTTTCTTTTGAGCATCTGATTTCAAAAAATACAATTAAGTTGATGAAGAAGAAGGATTCTTCTTCATTAACTTCACATCACTGTTCTCTTGGAATCTCTTGAAAAATTCTTCTCTTGAAAGTGGCTTATGATACAGTTTCAATCTATGACCATTTACAAGAAAAGTCACCTTATCTTCATCTATTGTCCTGATTTTTATTGCTCCATTGTAAAAAAATTTCACAATTTCATATGGCCCAAGCCAATGTGTTTGGAATTTACCTTGAAAATCTTTGAACTTTGAATCAAACAAGAGGGCCTAGTCACCTTCTTTGAATTTCTTTTCCTTAATGTACTTATCATGCCATCTAGTCCTTTGTTGTTGGACTATATTTGTTCTCTGGACTGCATCCTGTCTGATCTCATCCAATTCATTAATCTGCTCCAATATGTGCTTTTGTGCTTCTGTTAGATCAAGTCCTAGCTGGACTGCCATTTTAAAAGTTTGAATCTGAAACTCTATGGGAAACAAGACTTGTTTTCCATAAACAAGTTCATAAGGGGTATGACCTGTTGTGCTTCTCCATGTAGTTCTATAGGCCCACAAGGCTTCAGGAAGCTTGTCTGCCCAATCTCTTCTATGTAAATGAACAATCTTTGTTAGGATCCCTTCAATGACCTTATTAGTAGATTCCACTTGACCATTTTCTTGTGGATGATAGGGAGTAGATTTTCTGTGTCTGATTTTGTACCTCTCCATCATTTGTTCCACTAGCCTTGATGTGAATTGAGCTCCTTGATCTGTAACAATTTTCCTTGGGACACCAAAACGAGTAAAAATATCCTCAAAAAGAAAATTAACTACAGATGCTTCAGTAGCAGAAAGTAATGGCTTGGCCTCTACCCATTTGGTAACATAATCAGTGCAAACTAATATATATTTATTTTGTCTTGATGGAGGACTAATAGGTCCTACAAAATCTAAATCCCATTTCTCAAAAGGTTCAATATGTACCTGAAGCTGCAATGGCATCTCACCTGAAGGAGAAGGTTTCCCTACCCTTTGGCAATTGTCACTCCTTTTGACATACTCTTTAGCATCTTTAAAGAGGGATGGCCAATAGTATCCTAAATGAAGGATCTTATAAGCTGTCCTTTTATCAGCAAAGTGTCCACCACAAGGTTCATCATGACATGCCTTGAGGATCTCAGGCATGTCATCTTCTCGAACACATCTCCTAATGATAAAGTATGGACCTGTTTTGTATAACTCATTAGCAACCCATGAATATTTTGCACTGTCATAAATGATCTTTCTTTTGTCTCTTGCATTCATTATTGAAGTTAGATAATTAGCAATGTCAGCAAACCAAGGAGTTTGATTAGAAATTGCAAAAAGATATTCATTAGGGAATTGATCTTCAACTGGAGTATTATCTTTAATGTTTTGGAGTCTAGATAGGAAATCAGCTACTGTATTTTGTTTCCCAGGCCTATCTAGAATGGCGATGTTGAATTCCTGTAAAATCAATAACCATCTTATGACTCTGCCATTAGTAATTGATTTGTTCATTAGATATTTAATTGTAGAGTGATATGTGTGAACAAAAGTTTCATATCCTGTTATATAGTGTCTGAATTTATTTATGGCATGAACAATAGCTAAGAACTCTTTTTTAATTACAGTATAATTTAACTCCGAAGGGGTCAAATTTTTACTTGTATAGTAGATGACATAAGGAATCAGGTCTTTTTTTCCCAATACAACTCCTAAAGCTGTATCTGAGGCATCTATTGAAATATGAAAAGGTAATTTCCAGTTAGGCCCCCTTAAAATAGGTGCTTTAGAGATTTTTGTTTTCAGGGTCTCAAAGGCTAACTGGAAATCAAGATTCCACTTGAATTCACAGTCCTTGGTGAGTAATTTGAAAAGTGGAGATGATATCTTGGTGAAGTTTCTATAAATATTCTATAATAGCCTGTAAATCCTAGAAAACTCCTAACATATTTTTGGCAACTTGGAATAGATAAGTTAGAGATGACTTCAACTTTTGACTCATCAACTCTAATCCCATCCCCTGAAATGTGATGCCCCAAAACAATCCCTTCAGTAAACATCATAAAACACTTCTCATGTCTTAGTGAAAGATTTGCTTCTTTACATCTCTTTAAAACTTTTTCCAAGTTTGCTAAGGCTTCTTCAAATGTGTTTCCATAGACTATGAAATCATCCATATATACCTCTACACAATCATGTATTAGATCTGAAAAGATTCCTAGTACTGCCCTTTGAAATGTTGTAGGTGCATTGCATAGTCCAAATGGTAATGCTCGGTAAGCATAGGTACCCCAAGGACAGGTAAATGTGTTTTTGTCTTGATCCTCAAGTGCTACTTGAATTTTATTATAACCACTAAACCCATCTAAAAATGAGAAGTACTTTTTGCTAGCTAATGTATCTAACACCTGATCTATGAAAGGTAGGGGAAAATGATCTTTAAGAGTAGCTTTGTTTAATTCCTGGTAGTCAATACATACCCTCCATTTACCATTTTTCTTTGGCACAATTACCAAAGGAGAAACCCACTGACTATCTGAAATGGGATAGATAAAGTTTACATTTAACAATTTCTGCAGTTCTTCTTTAAAAATTTCCCTAAGGTTTGGATTCATCCATATTTGAGGTTGTCTGATTGGTTTACAATTTTCATCTATGTAGATGTGATGAGTACAAGTCTTAGGGATTATCCCTTTCATATCAGTGTACTCCCATGCATATGCAGAAGAATGTCTCTGTAATATCTTGACTAGCTTTTCTTGTTGAGATTTCCCTAGGTTCTTGTTTATGTTTGAATTTTTACCTGGAAATATCTATTGAAAATGCAACAAGATGATGGAGCTTAGTGAAATGAAGTCGCCTTCACTAAGTGGGCCCGCAGGCTATTTTTGGCGCAAAGTCTATTTTTAGACTATGTCTATTTTTAGACATATGGATCATGGTCTATGAGTTGCAGGATGCTATTTATGGATGATTGGTCGAGTTGGTAAAAATAGAAGGACCTCTATTTTTAGACATTGGGCGGTTTCTATTTTTAGACTGCCGGGCTAAAAATAGAACAGTCAAATATTATTAACCCTTAATAATATTTAGACTATAAACATTATCTTATCCTCTTAGAGCACTTCTGTTTGATGCTTGGATGTGGCACATGCAGCCGACAAAAGGAATTATGCTATTCCTAGGGGTTATTTGAGCTATTGCATGGTTCACTTCAGTTAGAACTCATGTGGCAGAGTTTCGTGGAGTTGATGAGACAGTTGGTGGAGTTGTGTTCTGTTTAACTTAGTTGAACTAGTTGTATTTAGTCTAACTGACAAATACACTAGTGATGAGTGGTGTGAATTAATTATTAATTAATTGTTATAGCATCATTTCTCACCTTGACATGATTCATGATTGCTTTGATGGTTTTGGGCACCCATTCCTACAGACTTGGACAAATTCACTTAAAAACAGTGTAAAAATCCCCATACGCGACTATGCCTGTGATTTTCCACATGTATACGCGAGTCCAGCTAGACTTTTCCGCATATGCCATTAAAATGATTAAAAATATATATAAAATTCCCTATTTTCGGGCTGGGTTGATGGTTACTCAGGTAGTTCAACCACCCCAACACGTGGCCAACTGTTTCCAACTGTTGAAACTAATTGGAGGGAGTATAAAAGCCCCTCATGTGTATGGCCTAAGAGAGAGAGAGAATTATTGATATTATACTCTGTTGGTATTCCCTATCCAAGTCTGATTCCCCGTGCCTCCTGCACTTTCCCAGTTCATTGTAGGAAACCCTTGTTTCCTTGAGATGCACATCCCTTTATATGTCATCTCGTATGCACCAGTTTGGAAGGAGTCTTAGTGAGGCAAGGGCTGGACGGATCCAGATGACGGTCTGCGAAGGCCGTGGAAGGATCAGGTGATCTCTCCACTTGTTACTTCTGTACATGCTATTTATAATACATAAGTATCATGTTGTTCCCGAAATAAACGTGTTAGTGTATGCTTATATGTATGAGAATATTTGTTATACAAGCATTCATTATGATTTATTTAATGTTTTATATGAATCTCACTGACATTTAGAGTAGATATATGTTGTACAACCAGTTCTTCGTGCTTGTTTCTTCTTGTCTTTCAGGTTAAGAAGAAAGGACGGTTACTGGGGGTTTGAATCCTGCTGGATCTTCTTCAACCGTAGGACCTACGGGTAACTTTCTCATTCTACTCTATTTAATTTCTCTGAATGTGCATGGTTGTGTGAGTCTCTGTTAAGTAGCATGCCCCTACTCTGTGGAGGTTGTAACCCAACGAACCTCTAGGGTGAAATTCCCCGAAACAGAACTGGCGACTCCACTGGGGATCACATTTTTTTAATTCTCCTGTTGGTTTGTTTCATCTGTTTGGTAGGATTCCAACAGTTTTAACTTTCATTTGCAGTCCAGTTTACTTTCTTGCAGTCAGTCTGAAGTCCTGGTGTCTTTTCCAGACTTGTCCTTTTTGTTTTTTAATTAGTTTCCTTTGTATATGCACTTTTTCCTGTACACAGTCGCGTGTATATGCGGGTTTCCTTCAATGAACCCGCATATGCGCAGGTACGCATATTTTAGTAAGGGTTTTAAGGCTAAAAATCACTTAATTTTAATTTCCAAACAGACAAAATGAATAAACAGGATGATTAAGGAGCCTACCTGAAGTTTCGCTGAGTTCTGACGGTCTGTTGTTCCTGATTTTACGAAAGAAGTTTTTTGCTCCAGAGCACTTTTTCCAAATCAGCTATGCAATAATGAACCAAATGAGAGGTAATTTGTCTATTTATGGCTAAAAAATTGAAAATTTTCGCAAAATTTCCTTATGCTTATTTTTTCGATCTATCTTAAGCTGCATAACTCGGTTGCTTGGAAGTGCCCAGTTTGGTATGTTTTCAGGTACATTTTGACGATTTTGAGATTTTTCCCGGTTTTTGATCCATGATTACCGACTCGTCACGGCAGGTATATGATCTTCACTGGCATATAGGTTAGGGAAATCACTTTCCGTTGCATCTTGCATACTAGCCTCCATATTGATCACTTGCCTTAGGGTCGATCCCATCAGGTCATGAGTATTACACCCATTTCACTCGCTGATTATTTAATCATGACTTGATGGTAGAGCCTTCCTTTACATGGGCTTCCTAGTTAGTTCCTCGCTATCACTTGTTGCCCATGATGCGTTTTATGTAGGCTCAGGAGTCCTCTTTAGTCCCGCCATGTCTTATGTGTTGAAGCTTCATTCTTCTTCTTCATCACTTTTAATTTTTCTGGCTTTTACCCTAGAGGCTCCTTGGTGTCTTTAAGTTGTATTACTGCATTGCATATTGGCTACTTGTTTATCCTGGCCTTTAGCCGGCTTCTTTTGGACTCGATGTTTAAGCCAACTTTTGACCTTGAATTTCTGTACAAGTTAACCATTGCATGCACTTAGCTATCATGACTTGACACCTTTTACCCATGGATGGAATGTTCCTCTGAGTATCACTAACCAGTTTTCACCACCTTGCATTGAGCATAGGATTGTTCCAATCCCAGGAACTAGTGCATCTGCTTTCTTGATACTCATTCTATCCATTGTACCATAGCATTCTTTTATTCTTTTTCAGGCTTATTATATGAAAAAGACAAAAAAATCAAATATAACAAAAAGAGCGGGAACGGGATGTATCTTCATTATTTTGATGGCAGTACAGAGTCAGTTTGTCGCCCTTGAACAAAGCACATATAATTATATATATCTCCTTCATTTGGGATGGTTTTAGTTTTGACCTAGGTTCAGCCTTTACCATGTTTCACTTGTCAGTTCTCCCCCGGTTGGTTATCTCTTCCAATCATATAGAGAGTTTGTTCTGCCTCCTGCATAACAGACTTATACAGTGTCACTTTTTACTGCCATGGTCATCACGAGTCGTGCTTTTGTTCAAGGGAAGTTTAACCTGAGTCGACCATTCTACGGTATCTCTTGACTCATTATTCAGTCGGCCTTCCCGGTCTTGTCACTATCATGTTCTATCACATCAGATGTTTTGATCTTCTGCTCGTGCTGGTTTGAGAAGGTCCCCATTGACTTCTTGCCGTCGGGTTTGTCTCTTATCGACTACGACACATTGCTCTGAGAGCAAGCCTAGAGCCGCACCTTGGGCCTATTTCCATCATTGATAGGTGACCTCGTGCTCAGCATTTGATCATCATCATGGGTCTTTGACTGAGTGGTTTCCCACAAGTTTCAGCGTTATTTTGTTATCCACTTAGGATTAAATGCGGTACCTTGATTTCCATTTGACCCTATCGGTGGTTTCTGCCTGCAATGTGACTTTCATTATTGGTTGGTTCGGAAGGGTTTCTTATTTTCTGCGCTTCATCTTATTACCGCGTCGAGCATGTCTTGGTTTGATTTTCATCGCTCGCCCGTCAAGTTCATTCAAATCTTAGCTGCGGGTTACACTCGCTCTAGACTAATGTGGGATGCCTTAATGCCTTCCTTCCAGCAGATCTTTTCCCATCGACTCTGACTCATTGCTTTGGGAATAAGGTCAAGATTCTTTTTGTCAGTACCTTAGTGTTTGCAGTCATCAGTGGCAGACTCTTCGCTATCGACAGTGGGGATTCATCATTGCCTCCTGATTGGTAGATTCTTTCAAGTTTTCGACTTCAAATCATTCATTCGCACTTGTCAGATTGTACTGGGGCACCTTCACACTCATTATCATTATCGGTGGGTTGTCTCGTGTTGGTTAACGGGATACATCATTGCCCGGTAATCCAACGATTTCTCACATGGTCGACTTCAGCTCATTTATTCCCATTGTGTAGAATTGTGCCATAGTGATCGGTGAAGACCTCGAGTTGCATCAGCATTCTTCGGTTCACTTTTGACAGTCCATTCAGTTTCTGCCAGTGATGTCGTCCACCCTTATATGTTGCAGTTCAGCACAGCAGCATCTTATATGTTGGCTCCTGAGTTGCGTGATTGTACCGTTTGATCCACCTCTTATGATTTGGTACTTGGAGATTCAGTTACTTGATCAGACGTCTAGTTGCACCATCTTTGATCAGCTTTCTATATGTGATACTTGGACATTGATTCAGACTTGTATTTCCGAGCCATGCTCAGATGAATCATTATGTACTTTCAGTTCAGCTATACTTGTATACATGTTGGATCTATTCACTACTTTCTATATGATTTATTTTTGAATGAGCATGGGTATGCCCGCCTCAGCATGAGTTGACTCTCTGATTTATTTCATTGGTTTTTGGCAGGCTGAAATCTGGTGAAGTCCTCTCTTGTCCTTGCGAAGTTCTTTCTATGTGCATAATACATTTCGGCCATCATGTACCCCTTCTGACCTCATATATTAGGGGGCATCTGCTATAGCATCATTTCTCACCTTGACATGATTCATGATTGCTTTGATGGTTTTGGGCACCCATTCCTACAGACTTGGACAAATTTACTTAAAAACAATGTAAAAATCCCCGTACGCGACTATGCCTGTGATTTTCCGCATGTATACGCGAGTCCAGCTAGACTTTTCCGCGTATGCCATTAAAATGATTAAAAAATATATAAAATTCCCTATTTTTGGGCTGGGTTGATGGTTACTCAGGTAGTTCAACCACCCTAGCAAGTGGCCAACTGTTTCCAACTGTTGAAACTAATTGGAGGGAGTATAAAAGCCCCTCATGTGTATGGCCTAAGAGAGAGAGAGAATTATTGACATTATACTCTGTTGGTATTCCCTATCCAAGTCTGATTCCCCGTGCCTCCTGCACTTTCCCAGTTCATTATAGGAAACCCTTGTTTCCTTGAGATGTACATCCCTTTATATGTCATCTCGTATGCACCAGTTTGGAAGGAGTCTTAGCGAGGCAAGGGCTGGACGGATCCGGACGACGGTCTGCGAAGGTCGTGGAAGGATCAGGTGATCTCTCCACTCGTTACTTTTGTACATGCTATTTATAATACAGAAGTACCATGCTGTTCCCGAAATAAACGTGTTAGTGTATGCCTATATGTATGAGAATATTTGTTATAAAAGCATTCATTATGATTTATTTAATGTTTTATATGAATCTCACTGACATTTAGAGTAGATATATGTTGTACAACCAGTTCTTCGTGCTTGTTTCTTCTTGTCTTTTAGGTTAAGAAGGAAGGACGGCTGCTGGGGGTTTGAATCCTGCTGGATCTTCTTCAACCGTAGGACCTACGGGTAACTTTCTCATTCTACTCTATTTAATTTCTCTGAACGTGCATGGTTGTGTGAGTCTCTGTTAAGTAGCATGCCCCTGCTCTGTGGAGGTTGTAACCCAACGAACCTCTAGGGTGAAATTCCCCGAAACATTAATTCACTAATTATTAACTCATAAATCAAGTAAAGAACACATCAGTTAACTGCAATGCATGGAAAGTTCAGTGGAGACCAGTGTTAGAGGTGGGTGAAAGGGTGAGTCTACTATCAGTTGTGACTATTGGTTGTGCATGATATTTGCACACACATTGATGGAGATTGCCAATGAGGATTGTGCAATTGAAGCTAGTGGGATTCAAACTTGGATCTCATCATTAATCAACTTGGATTTCACAGTAGAGGCAGGCAGACTTGTGGAGGAGATTTGAACCCATGACTTGTTCAAATCTCAGTTAGTTTGTGTGTAAATTTTGGAGATAGTGCTGAGAGCTGTGAGGGCTTTGTGCTATTTATTGTTACATGTTCTCTATCATTATAATATACAGATAGTTGGGGGTTTTCAGCTGTAAGCTTTCCCCATTACATACTGTGTTGATATGTGTGATTGATTATGTTTTAATGTGCGCATGCGACTGCTTCTATTTCCGCAAATTGATGATCAATTATAGAAGAGGTTATGCATTATGCATGAAGCTTTAATATTTTCTAATCAGGGTAATCTCAGTGAATAATTCAGCTATTATTCAAATTTATACATGGTATCAGAGCAGAATTGATCATCGGATCTATTACAGTGATTACAATTATTTCAGTAGACAGAGTCTATAATGGGCCAGGTAGCCTCTGGATCCATCCTTTCCTTGAAAGGTGATATATTCAGTAAATGCCCTTACAGTCGATCTCTGTGCTAGAAATACTTTGTTCTCACAGATCTAGAAGTAGCTGAGTTTTGAGCTTGGAATTCAAATTTGCAGCAGAATTTGGAATTTGAAATTTGCAGCAGTTTTCTTGGTGCCAGAGTTGAAATGTCTTTCAACGGATTGCGACTGGAGTATGCCCTTGAGGGAAGCTCGAATTATGTTGCATGGAAGGACAGGATGGAGGTGGTATTAGATGATAACAGGCTGAAGGAGTTCATAGAAGCTGAGATCCCAAAGCCTACTGATGCTGCTCAAGTTGAGGCTTGGCAAAAGAAGATGGCAAAATGTCGAAGGATTCTATTGGAGGGCGTGAAGGATCACATTGTATCCAGCATGCATGGAAAATATTCTCCATACTTGATGTGGAAAGTGTTGAAATATTTATTCCAAAGCAAGAGCAACCAGAGGAAGTTGGCGCTCAAGGATAAACTCAGACACATAAAGATGGAGTAAGGCGACAGTATGCCCAAGTACCTCACGAAGTTCATCCAATGCAAGGATGAGCTGGGAAGTGTGGGGGTGACTGTTGATGATGAGGAATTGGTGAGCTTGGCTCTCCTTGGTCTTCCGAAGAGTTGGCATGCCTATCAGGATTTAGTCAATGGTCGGGAAAAATTGCCATGATGGGAGCGACTTTGGTCAGATCTTGTGCAAGAGGAGATAAGGCGGAGTACCAGAGATGGATCTTCATCAAAGGCATCTGATAAAGAAAATTGCACTTTGGCTACCAAAGAAAAGAAGGGGAAGAGCAAGAAAGCTTCTCATTCTGGTGCAAAAGGCAAGAAGCAGGACATGTCATAGGTGAAGTGTTTTCACTGTCACCAACACGGACATTATGCCACAAATTGTCCGCAGAAGAAGAAAAATAAGCAAGCTGTTGGATCTGCAGCGGGAGAGGCTTTAGCCTCGAAGTTTGAGCTAGATTTTTCGCTGATCGCATGCTTGGTCTCAAGTGTGATGGGATTAGTATGGTTCTTGGAAAGTGGTGCATCTTTTCACATGAATGGAGATCAAGATTTGTTTTCAGATCTGGATGAGAAAGATCTTGGAGTGCACATCGAGATGGGTGATGATGGTAGATACAATGCGACCGGTATCGGTAACATTTATTTTGAGAGGGAGTCTAGTAAACCCTTCGTATTGAAGGAATTGATGCATGTTCCAGGATTGAAGAAGAATCTGATCTCTGTGGCGATGTTAGAAGACAAGAGGTACGATGTTGTCTTCAGCGAGGGAAAAGCTTTCCTGCGCAGTAAGACAACTGGAGAGACCCGGAAGATAGGGGTTTGAGTCAAGAACCTTTATTAGTTGCAAGTGGATGGCTGCACAACAATGGCATGCAAGGCGGAAGGAGTGGTGAGCCGGGATGATGGCGAGCTGTGGCACCGGAGATTGGGCCACCTTCACCATGGAGCTTTGAAGATACTGCAGCAGATTTCTACTGGGCTTCCTAAAGGCACTCTTGCGTAGTCAGATCAGTGCAAGGGATGTACCTTGGGAAAATTTGTGAAAGCCACCTTTCACGAGAAGGATAGTCGTGCCATGACGATCCTTGAGAGAATTCACACAGACGTGTGTGGACCTTTCTCAGTAGCTTCGACAGCAAAGCACAGGTATTATGTGATCTTTTTTGATGATTTTTCTCGTAAGTGCTGGATCTTCTTCATGCAGAAGAAGAGTGAGACATACTCAAAGTTCCGTGAGTTCAAGGCGCTGGTGGAGAAAGAATTGGGGAAGCAGGTGAAGGCTCCTAGGAGCGACAATGGTGGTGAATTAATCTCTGGCGAATTCAATGACTTTTGTAGCGCAGAAGGAATTCGAAGAGAGCTCATAGCACCTCATAACCCACAGCAGAACGGGGTTGCTGAGTGGAAGAACAGAACGATCGTGGGTGCTGCACGGGCGATGTTGCATGATCAGGGCCTACCCATTCACTTGTGTGGAGGCATGCAATACTGCAGTATATGTGCATAACCGTTGTCCTCACAAGATACTTGGCATGAGTACACCCGAGGAGGCGTTTTCTGGTAAGAAGCCTGATATTTCCCATTTGAGGATTTTTGGTTCACCTGTTTACATTCATGTGACGAAGGATGCCAGGAAGAAGCCGGAGCCAACCGCAGAGGTTGGGATATTTGTGGGGTACACTGATACACCCCACAACTATCGTGTGTATTTTCTAGACAGTCGCAAGACTGTTGTGCGACGGGATATCAAATTTCAGGAGGAGAAAGCCATGTAGTGTTCGCTTGAGAGGGAGCCACACTTGCATGCAGATGAGGAGCTAGTAGTTCCTAAGGATGAGCTTCTGGATGTGGATTATCCATAAGAGGAAGTTCATGGAGTGGAAGAGACCACTCATGCAACACCAACCATCAGAGGGCGCAAGCGCACTATAGAAGCTGAGAGACTGGCTCAAGATGCAGAGAAGGTTGTAGGACCACCTACAGCACAGCGCAGACAGAGACAGTCACCGGAATGGTACACTGGATACATGGCTCTTGTGAGCAAATGTGTCGTGACAGAGCCATCCTATTTCGAGGAAGCTGTGCAGGACCCCGCATGGGTAGATTCCATGGTGGAAGAGTATGATTCGATTGTTAGAAACAGTGCATGGGATATTGTCCCAAGACCGGAAGGGAAATCAGTGGTGGGTTCGAGATGGATCTACAAAGTGAAGCAGGCGGCTGACGAGAGTGTGGAGAAGTACAAGGCAAGATTTGTTGCCCGAGGCTTCTCACAGATAGAGGGGATCGATTATGAGGAGACCTTTTCACCTGTCGCAAGGTACTCTTCCATACGGACGATCCTAGCTCTCTCAGTGCAGATGGGGTGGCACATCCATCAGATGGATGTGAAGACTGCGTTCCTCAACGGAGTCATTGAGGAGGAGGTGTACATAGAGCAGCCCGAAGGTTTAAAGATCTTTAGCAGTGAGTCACATGTGTGCAGACTCAAGAGAGCACTATATGGGTTGAAACAAGCACCTCGTGCTTGGTACACACAGATAGACAGTTATTTCACCGGACTTGGATTCTCCAAGAGTGAGGCGGATCCTAACCTGTACCAGATTGTGGTGGAGGGGAAGTTGCTGATCATTGTACTGTATGTAGATGATCTAATTTTGACGGGTGATGAGCTGTTGATACTTTCATGCAAGGAGGATCTTTCTAGAGAGTTTGAGATGAAGGACTTGGGCCTCCTTCATTATTTCCTGGGATTGGAAATTTGGCAGCGCAGTGATGGACTATTTGTTTCTCAGGGTAAGTATGCCCGGGAGATACTGGAGAAGTTCAACATGCATGGCTGCAAGCCTGTTGATACTCCTCTTCCCGGAGGTTGGAGGAAGGAGGATGCTACTTCGGCGGAGGTAGTGGATGCCACTGTTTATCAACAGTTGGTGGGGTCGCTTATGTATCTGGTCAATACACGACTCGATATATGCTATGCTGTTAACCAGCTTTCACAAGCTATGGTTAAGCCAACCAAGCTCTTCTGGAAGGCAGGCAAGCATGTATTGCATTATCTTAGAGGCACATCGGGATATGGATTGTGGTACAGACAGGAGGATGAGGTGAAGCTATGTGGCTTCACGGATGCAGATTGGGCAGGGAGCCCAACGGACAGAAAGAGCACATCTGGAGGGATCTTCAGTATCGGGTTGACAGCAATTTCTTGGTACAGCAGGAAGCAGAGATCCGTGGCACTCAGTTCAGCAGAGGCCGAGTATATGGCAGCGAGTTTGGCTACATGCGAGGCTATATGGATGAGGAAGATCCTGGTCGGGTTGTTTGGGTCACACTTGGAGCCTATTGTGATTTATTGTGATAACCAGAGTTGCATTAAACTCTCGGCTAATCCAGTATTTCATGATAGATCCAAACACATCGACATCAGGTACCATCATATCAGAGATTGTGTGCAGCGGAGAATCATGTTACTTTCATATATTCCCACGGAGGATCAGGATGCTAACATCTTGACGAAGGCGCTCACCAGGAGCAAATTCGAATTCCACAGAGGCAGGATAGGGGTTGCAGATAATCCATATCTTGTTGAGAGGGAGTGTTGAAAATGCAACAAGATGATGGAGCTTAGTGAAATGAAGTCGTCTTCACTAAGTGGGCCCGCAGGCTATTTTTGGCGCAAAGTCTATTTTTAGACTATGTCTATTTTTAGACATATGGATCATGGTCTATGAGTTGCAGGATGCTATTTATGGATGATTGGTCAAGTTGGTAAAAAATAGATGGACCTCTATTTTTAGACATTGGGCGGAATCTATTTTTAGACTGCCAGGCTAAAAATAGAACAGTCAAATATTATTAACCCTTAATAATATTTAGACTATAAACATTATCTTATCCTCTTGGAGCACTTCAGTTTGATGCTTGGATGTGGCGCATGCAGCTGACAGAAGGAATTACGCTATTCCTAGGGGTTAGTTGAGCTATTGCATGGTTGAATTCAGTTAGAACTCATGTGGCAGAGTTTGGTGGAGTTGATGAGACAGTTGGTGGAGTTGTGTTCTGTTTAACTTAGTTGAACTAGTTGTATTTAGTTTAACTGACAAATACACTAGTGATGAGTGGTGTGAATTAATTATTAATTAATTCACTAATTATTAACTCATAAATCAACTAAATAACACATCAGTTAATTTCAATTCATGGACAGTTCAGTGGAGACCAGTGTTAGAGGTGGGTGAAAGGGTGAGTCTACTATCAGTTGTGACTATTGGTTGTGCATGAGATTTGCACACACATTGATGGAGATTTCCAATGAGGATTGCACAGTTGAAGCTAGTGGGATTTGAACTTGGATCTCATCATTAATCAACTTGGATTGCACAGTAGAAGTAGGCAGACTTGTGGAGGAGACTTGAACCCATGACTTGTTCAAATCTCAGTTAGTTTGTGTGTAAATTTTGGAGATAGTGCTGAGAGCTTTGAGAGATTTGTGCTATGTATTGTTACATGTTCTCTATCATTATAATATACAGATAGTTGGGGGTTTTCAACTGTAAGCTTTCCCCATTACATACTATGTTGATATGTGTGATTGATTATGTTTTAATGTGCGCATGCGACTGCTTCTATTTCCGCAAATTGATGATCAATTGTAGAAGAGGTTATGTATTATGCATGAAGCTTTAATATTGTGTAATCAAGATAATCTCGGTGAATAATTCAGCTATTATTCAAATTTCTACAATATCTCAATTGTAGATCTGCCAAATTTATCCATGGAGTAAAGAGACATCTGTCTTGATGATAAAAACTCAATGCTGGATTCTTCTTGAAGTTGTTCATGTTTGTATTCCGAAGAGGATTCAAAATTTTCTAAGGTATTTAGAATCTGGCTATCTTCACTAATTTCTGAAATTGTGAAGAGAGGTTGTATGTCTTCTTCATCCTCAATCCATTGAGTATCATATAATTCTGTAATTTTTTTTGCTGGAAGAATCAAGGTAAATTTCTTGGTTGAACTACCATCAGAGATGTACATATCACCAGATCTACAGCTAATGAAAGCATCAGCTATAGCTAACCAAGGTCTTCCTAATATAATAGGATGTCCTCCTAGATTATTTTTAGGATTTAGGATCATAAAATCCACAGGATACTCCCAAGAATCTAAGGAGACTGGAATGTCTTCTATTACCCCATCAGGTTTAATCACAGATCTGTCTGCTAATTGTAATAATGTGGGTGTAAAAATAACATTAGGAAGTTTTAGTTTATCCATGATTTTTCTACTCATGATATTTATTGCTGCTCCTAAATCAATAAGTGTGTTTTGAATATCAATTCCATTGATGTGTATTTTAACAACTGGATTTCATGGGTCTAGATACTTTGGAATAGCAATCTTACCCATCATGATGTCTGTTATTTTTCCTGCCAGTTGAATTTTCTTTGTCTCTTTTATTCTTTTTCCTATTTTTTTCATGCTCAACTCCTTTATTGTCTTTACTAAGATTGAAATTTCCTTGATGGCTTGTAGTAATGGGATATTAATACAGACATTCCTTAGCTCATCTAGGAAATCATAATTAGGCACCATAATTTTTTTTTCTACACCCTTATCAATTTGTAATATTTCTGGAAAGGGAGGTGTAGAAGTGAATATTGATGGCTGCTCTAATATAGGAGTTGAAATTATTGGTTCTTTTTGTTTTTGTTTTTCAATATTTGGGTCTTGAAAAGATTTTTTCTCTTCAAGACTTTTATTTACCCGTAGAGAATCTTCCTCAGAGTTGTTTTGCTCTTGTATGATTACAGAAGGTTTCTTCTTTTCAAGTATTCTTCCAAACCTAAGTTGAACATCATTAAGGTCTAAAGGAGTAATCAAATAGGTTGGGAATTGTTGGCCTTCTATCATGTATGTGTTATGATTTTTATTGTTAGGGTTTGGTATGGGTTGGGCAGGTAACTGATTTGCTTTCTGAGGAAATGGCAATGGAAGTGGTGGATTTTGATGTTGTGGATTTTGTTGAGGATTTTGTTGAGGAGGGAAATTTGGATATGGTGGATAAGATGGTGGATATTGATAATACTGAGAGTATCTTCCATAGGGATTTTGTGCTCCTTGTGCCCAATTTTGAGATTGATTTTGGAATTGGGGCCAAGGTTGCTGCCAAGAATTCCAATTTGGTGGGGGTTGATTAACAGTTGATCATGGAATCCTTGTGTTTGGGGTCCTTGCCAAGGCCTCCTAAAGACAAAATTGAGAGATTCTATGGAATTTGTAGGGGTTTCTTCTTGAAAGACAGCTTTAAGACCAGGAAGTGAAGGAAAACTCTTGGTCTCATGTTTTTCTGAACAAATTACACAAGTCTCTACTATTTTTGCATCCAAAGGGCACTCTCTCAAGGCATGCTTCTTTCTACATTTGGGACAAAATATTGCTAAGGCATCAGATTCAGCTTTTTGCTTGTTTTGTAACTTAAGGGTGTTTATTTGTTCACTAAGACTCCCTAAAATGTCAGATTTGAATTCGTCAAGCATATGTCCTATTTCTGCCCTACTTACTGTCCCAGAAGCAGACTTACTTGCCCTTGCAAGAGCAGGGTCTCTTGGTCCTTTTACAGTTTTAGATTTCCCTCTTGAAAGGTTGATACATAATTCAGCTATTTCAAGTAATGTGAGCTAAGATATATCCCCTTTTCCCATCATATTAAGGATATCTAGCCATTCATCCCTAATTTTCTTCAACAAGAGAGCTTTCAAAGTATCTTGATCTAATTTTTCCATTTTTGCTCTCTTGATGTTATAGTTAAACCTTTCCAACAAATCTTCCAGATTTTCCTCCTCTTTTTGTAGCATTTTAAAAACTTCCTCCTTATGGTTGATTGGCATACAGCAATCCAAATACCTCTCTAGAAATGCATGTTTCATGTCTTCCCATGTCCTAATAGAACTGTTGATTAAACTCATAAACCATTTTAATGCTGCTCCTTTCAATGTTGAAGGGAATAGTTTAAGTTTTTGGGCATCTTGTAAGTAATCATAGGTTCTACATTGGACTTCAAATTCAAATAGGAAGGTTTTATGATCTTCACTTTTGAGTCCATAAAATTTTGGAAGGATAGAGGGTGAAATATTTTTCATAGTTGCATTGGTTTTTCCATCTACTATAGGAAACCCAAAAGAGCTTCCCATTTCCCTTCTACCTCTTCCTCTGCCTCCTTCTTCACCTCTACCTCCTTCTCCTTCTGCACCTCTACCTCCTTCTCCTCTACCTCTACCTCTACCTCCTCCAAATAGTGTATGTTCTCCATTAAAGACTCCTCCTCCCCCTTCTTCTGCCATGGTTGATTCTTCTGTGGAAGTGAAAAGTTTATGTCTCTAGCAGGGGTCCTTGAATATTATTCTAAGACAGGTTCAGTGGATGAAGTGGAAGGTATTTCTAATGGAATATCTGATATTAAGTCTTCTGGGAGTCTATGATCAGTATAGTATGGGATGTGGGTTTGAGTTGGAGGTGTGTTGCCTCTTGGTCTTGGTGGAACAAGTAGTGTTCTAGGAATCAAGCTTCTGTTTCTTATGAATCTACCCCTTCAGTCTCTTTCTCTACGCATATTGTTTTTGAGAGGTAAGAAATAAGGCTACCTAGTTACACTTCCCCGACAATGGCACCAAAATGTCTACTCAACTTAGTGTTCCTAAATTGATGTCATAAATTGTCAACCAGGGCTAGTAAACTGTTGACGTGAAGTGCACCATATGTGCCTAGGTATCTTCTTCCTACTTTGTTGTGCTTAGTGTTTTTCTAGTGTTTTTGGTTTTGTGTTTTTATACTAAGGAGAAAAGAACTGAATTGCTAGCAAAGAGAAGTTACTGATCACACTAAAACAAAATAAAATCTACTCTAAACTATGAATGGCACCTAAGAACAGAAAATGCTAATCCACAGATTGTAAAGCTGATAAGAAAAATAACTCATAACATTAAACTCATTCCCATTCATTTCATTAGAGGTATGTTGGAAAAAACTGAGAAAAGGATTATTTTGATGTAATGAGGTTCTCTTTAGTAAAAAACAACTTAAAATATCACAGAGAAAATCTCATTCGTTGTTAGAAATTTGTTGGAACATTTTGAGAGAAGATTATCTGCAACATAGTAAGGAACCCTATGCCAAAATAACTTATGACACTAGAATTAACTCATTCTGCAACTCAAATGTTACTATTAAGCCTCGTTCAAAGGTTAGAGATCTCTTGGAACAACTTGGGAAAAAGGTTGTTTGTAAAATTATGAGAAATTGTAGAACAGTCAAGAGCTCAAAATGATATAACTAATTCTTATTCATATGATAATGATGTGTTATAAG
This sequence comes from Pinus albicaulis, assembly GCA_034641835.2. NCBI lineage: Eukaryota > Viridiplantae > Streptophyta > Pinopsida > Pinales > Pinaceae > Pinus > Pinus albicaulis. Next base: position 35,884 of record JAXQQM020083243.1, on the reverse strand, counting down.
AAGTTAAGAACAAGAGCAGCTTATAAAATAATGAGGGTCTTTTAAGTCTAATTAACAGGACTAAAATGCAATTAACTAATAGAATTGAAATGCAATGAACAGAACTGAACTAAAATGCAATTAACTCAAGAGTACTACAGCTATATCTCATTCACGAATTAGTGATATATTAGAACAGCTCATGAGAACAAGATTGACTGTAATATTCGATGTAAGTAAATGACATAAGTATGATGTAAGAGGATAAACTCAGAAAACTGCCTAAGTTAAGAACAAAATAGAGTTAAAGGTCACTTATCTAAAAAATATGCACGGAGCCTTTCGGATAGTAGGGGCCCTCTACCATCAGATTTGCACACGAATCCTTAACTCCTCAAAGTTGCTTCAGATCATGCATCAGAGTTATACTTCTTTAATTAAAGGAAAAATGCTCAGAAACAGAGTATCACAGTCTTTGAGAACTAACAACAAAACATCAACTAATTGTTTCTCGGTTCACCGAGTTATTTTTATAATCAAATACATAACTGTCATTGAGTAGAAATAGGCACAGGCATCTTTTATAATCAAAATCAAACTAGAACTCCTATTGAGGAATCGTATTTTTCTGAAGACACCTGCAGAGTCCTTATCCTTGTAGAAGTCTGCTTCTTGGTTTTGGCTTTGTCCATGTGCATAACCACTTTCAGATTTTTGCTCAGCCTTCGTGGGGGAAAAGGAATGATGTAGGAGAGTTTTGGAATTTAACAATATGCATCTTTCCCTCAAATGACACCTGTAACCTGTGTAAAAATAAATATGGCTACAAAATATGTGACTAGCTACAGAATGATTGCATTATGTAGCTAAGTCTGCTCAAAAATCACTATGACAACAAAACCACAAAAGTATAATAAGTCAGTCATTGCATGCATTCTTAAAGTGATTTTAATCATTCCTATTGATCTTTTAAGCCTATAGCTAATAAATGAAAAATGGAATGAAGTGAAATTTGATGAAAGGAAAGGAAATTTTTAGGGCTCAATAGCCAAATAGCCTTTGGATCTCATATTTTTTTCAAAGGTGACATATCCAGTGAATGCCCTTGCAGTCAATCTCTGGAATAGAATTTTGATATTCCTGAGAAGGAAAGTTTACATCTATTAGAAGAAGGAGAGATGGAAAGAATCTAGAAAGCTTCAATGTGTGCAAGAATAAAGGAAGACAAGCTTACAAAGCTTCTTCCAAAATCTATGAAGAGCTTTCAGGGAGAGCTGAAGAAAATAAGATTGGAGATGAAATCTCCAGAGGAGGCTGATTCTAGAGCTGAATCTAGATTTGCACATGGTGAGTGTGAGCATGCAGCTACACTCCATGATTCACAGTGCAGTCACATGCCCAGAGCTATCCAAAGATGGATGGGAGAAGGAATAATACCTAAGAGAATTACTCTTAGTGATTTTTTGCGGGGTTATGAATCTCAAACTGAGAGGTTTAGAGATCATACTGATTTCCAAGAGTTTTGCAAGATCGAGATGGAGAAGAGCTAGCAGCAGGATGCAGATAGATTTCTCCTATATACTTTTTTCGGATCACCTATATGTTTAGTTGGAGCTTGGGTGAAGGAGCTAAACTCCTATTTGCAGCTGCACCACATTTCCGAAGATGAAGCTATCAGATTTGCAGCACTATATTTCAGAGATAAGGCTCATGCATGATGGATTTTTGAATCTTATTCCTTAAAGAATGCCAACACTTTCTCTTATGCAAGATTCATAAAAAAATTGATGGAGAGGTTTGGTGAAAAACTTCCTAAGACACATGAGCAAGGAAAACCTGAGAAAACAAAACCCTTGCATGTGATGGAGAAAACTCCATTTTAGAAAACCATGAGAGGAGCTGATGTCTTGCATTACACTTTGCTGGAAGCAAAACCCCCAGTTCATATTCTTGAACAAGAGGGCATGGGGATCACTTTTTCACAAAGAGATCCAATTGTTGAGATGTTTCCTACACACATTGATGGAGGAGAGGGCAACGACGCTGTCAAATTTAGAGAACATAAAGTGCCTCATGCAGAGGAGGGAGGAGCACATGCTCCCACAAGAGGGATTCTTGTATCTTTGCAAGAAGTTCCCCAGGATCTCATACATAGAGTTCCAAGCACAATAAGTGAGCAACATGATTGTGCAGCATTGCAGCTGGAAGGAGGAGGAAAGGAGGAAGAGCAGCATCAGTTGATGAGAGGCATACACCCTTCTCTATTTCAGAGAGCCAATGCAAGGAAGAGGTAGACTGATTTGCGCTATAGAAGTAGGGGCAATATTGCCCAATCACCTATGCAATCTACTCTTGACATCAATGTCTCACTTCATGGAGGCATTCCACCTGGGAGGCCACCTGATCTTCAGTTGATGAGATATATCTTGTCTTTGGGTTCACCACTCTTGGATTTTGGAGAGGTGAAGAGTTTTGAGGAGAAATTTGGCAGGGGGGATGTCAAAGTAGTAGGTAGCAGCATGAGTGGAACTTCACATGCCAGATCACCAGCGCTGTCACTGAGGAGGATTGATCCTTATTAGAGATCTTAGATTTTGGTAGAGTACTCCAAGGATCTTGGTGCATGCATGATTCTTGATGACCCAGATGGAGATGATGGATACATGGTGAGATATGTGGTCATCTATTCCTATGGCAAGATCTTCTTGAATAGATATTCTAGTCTCAAGGAGAAGCTTCTACATGCAGCACATGAGACTTCTCTTCTATGCACTTTGATGCATATTCCCAATTGATGGAGGAGTTCACTTGGAAGGGAATCCAACATGACATATATCAGCATATGGAGAGATGCATAGCTCAGATGGTGATAGAGAGGATTTCACATCTACCTTCCTACTCATTGGGAGTGAGGTAGAATTTCTAGTTGAGCCATTTCAGCTCAAGACCTTAAGTACATAATGGAGGAGGTATCATCTCATGTTTTGTATTTCACTTCTTTCCTTTATTTGAGCAGCATAATGTAACAAGAAGAAATATTTCTTCTTACATATTATATGATGATGTACTTGCAGCTAATTGTAGCATTGATCTTGGCTATCTTTTTGATGAGCTGTGGGGGAAGCCATATGTCTCTTGGTGTGCAGCAATGACACCATATTGTAATTTCATGTTTTCATATTATAAGATGACTATGGTAGAAAAAAAGTGGCTAGAAAAGCACTTGTTATATCTTATTTTGATGCAGACCGAGGATGCACTGTGCTGGTTCCATGAGAGGAACCAAGATTCACTCTCCAGTTGTCATTTGGAAACTAGATTTTATTGTATCATGCTTCCATTTATTGCTGATGTGTTTTTGTTCAGATTAAACTTGTATGAGGGAGAGATGAGGCAGCAACAAAATTTTTTGTTACTATGGTTGCACTTGGGAGAGTATGGGCAAAATTCTTCCCATACTTCTCATGATATTTCTGAAGAGAAGAAAGGCACATTCATGGTGCAAGGAGGCTACCCTTCAGTATTGAAGGATCATGAGAGACTTCCATGCCGGAAGATGATCTTCTCACATAGAAGCATGATGGTGGATGGATTTGGCATATGGAATGTCAAAGGGAGAAGTCATGGAGCCTTATTCTTAAGGCCTACAGCGCTAACACATGGGAGTATGCTATTTTTGATGGAGTGTTCCAAAGAGTATGTGTATCCCTTCTTCCTGCAGATTTTTGTGAGAGGATCCTCATGGGGGAGCTTATACATGGACCTCATTTTTATCCTACTCACTATGTATGGTAGGAGATGCATTTCTTTACTTGTTGATTACTACATTGATTACTTGTACTTTCCCACCATGTTTGAACAGTTCATTGCTCCTCAAAAGAGCAAGAGTACTTTTGGGTTTCATGGTCACTTTAGGGCCAATTTTTATGATGATAGTAGCCCATCTATACATGAATTTGGGAAATTGTATTGGTATTTTATATATGTACAGCTGATATACATTGATTCTTACTTTCCCATGTTGGGATAACAAACATATACAACTTGTGACTTATTGCAGGACCACTTGCCTTATGACATTCTCAACCACCAGTTGGGAGAACTACGTTGTATCCACCAGAGAGACCATATGTATCATCCAAAATTGCACATAACCTTCAGCCATTTTCTGATTTGGATGCCATGTGGTGATGATGTGCCATTCATCTTGACGGGAATGGTTTGGGTCGGCATGACTCATGATTTTGGAGGAAGAGTCTTTGGAGACTCCATCGTCTTCTTACCATTGGAGGGAAATCATGTTGCAGCCCAAGATCAACATACCTTCTACACTTATCATAAGTGGAGGAGAGGACCGCATGGGATAGGCCTTCTTGCCTATCATGTACATTCATTTAACCCACCTTCATTTCAAGAGCATAAGGTGGAGGATACTTTTCATGAGTTACCATGTTGGAGGGTGACTCACTTCATTTGGATGATAGCATGGGTGAGAGAGGCATTCATTCCTCATGTTGGTCATCACTCCCACTTTTTGGAGGCCATGAGACAGATAGCATGTTTCCATTCACACTTTCCACCTTTGATTGATGTAGATATCTTGGTTTTGCACACTTGGGAGGAAGCATTGGATGACAATTTATTTGCATATTCTCTTGATGCAGTGATGGAGGCTATTGATGGAGGCCACATGAGGAAGAAGGAAGAATTTTTTTTTCTCCTTATGCATTTTCTTGAGGACAAGAAAATATTTTGGAGGGGAGGACTGTAATGTTCCAAAGTTTTAGCCTCCAAGCTAAATGGAACATTAGAGTTAGCAGCAGCTATAGTCGGTGAATAAATGGGAAGAAAAGACCATAAGTCTTCTAAGGAGGAATAAAATACTCCAAATGTGAAAGGGGACACTCTTTCTAGCCAAATAAAACACCTCCATGTGTGAACAAGGTTAAATTGAAGCTGCTTTGACTAAGTCAACAACGCAGTTTTAGTGGAGGAGGAATCCTAGGTTGGATAACGCAATTTTGGAGGGAACTGTAACTTGGGTTAGAAGTAACCTAAGTGAGTGGGGCCAAGGGAAAGAAAACTCACATATTACATAAGGAAGAGGATGGCAGCATTATTCATCATGTTGTAGATTATTATTCTTGGCTGCCAAGAATTGTTGCTGCTTAGCAAAGGTGCAGTGTTGTTTAGCACTGGGTGTTCCCGGGCGGGAATCCCACCTCTTTCCTTTGAGTAGCTCATTGGGAGAGTTTGTATTCATCATTCCACATCAGGTTTTTATGCCAAGCTTCAGTCATCTACATCAGCACAGCTTTGCCGAAGATTTTGCAGTGTTGCTGGGTGCAGCAGTGGAAGGGATTGGAATCCCAGCTTCTGAGCTAGTTTCTCATTGGAGGAAGCTTTCCTTCACTTGATAAATATGTTTTGAGAGCTCCAAATCATATTTAAGATCTGTGGTATCATACCACACATTTCTCATACCCTTCCAACACTTTTTCTGCAAGGGAGTACGTTATTTTAGAGGCAGTACTCATTGCATGGTTTGGTGGCTCCATTGCTGAGTTTCCTTGTGATTGAGAGGTTCAACCTTTCATGGGAGGAATCCCTTGAGGGATATACATCATATCAGACATATTTCAGCCTTTTATATTCTTATGCTTCATTTTTGCAGTGATTATTCAGTTATTTTCTGAAGACCACATTTGTATGCAGAGTATTTGACAAGAAACCCTTGTCAGGTTATCTTGTATAGGATATTAGATCTTTGTACCTCAGCATTATTTATAAATACATGAGTAGATATATTTTTTTCCTATTATTTTATTTGTAAACCCTCTCTTAGACTGCACAGTCCCTTGAGCAGCTACTCCGGCATTTTTCAGTCTTGGGGTTTTTCACCATTTTCAGCTGCACTAGTGTGGGAGGTCTATTTAACCCACCTAGTTCCATTCTTTCTGATCTCCTCTTTTATTTATATGCTACATAGATGTATCCATGGCATTAAAGGGATGATTTCACTTTTTTATTACATATGTTGCTGGAAATGCATTTTTCATGCATGATTCATGAGAAATCCTTAAAAAGGGATATTACAACATAGGCCCAACCACTACACCAAAAGCCCAAAATGTTAGTGAAGGCGGCATCCTAGGTGTTAAGGGTAGGGTCTTAAGGCCCACCGGAGCATCTGAGGGTGGCGGCTAAACAACCCCTCATTATGCAGACCCCAAACACATCACAGGGCCCACCCTAAATAGGGATATTACAGCCCACCACACTCCGCAAGTCTCGACCTCGAGACCTCTGCTCTGATACCACATAGGCCCAAATGCTACACCAAAATCCTGAACTTTGAGTGAAGGCGGCATCCCAGGGTGTTAAGGGTGGGGTCTTAAGGCCCACCGGAGCATCTGAGGGCGGCGGCTAAACAACCCCTCATTACGCAGACCCCGAACACGTGGCAGGGCCCACCCTAAACAGGGCTGCCCTAACCAGGGATATTGCACCTTGATATGGATGAGGGTGCATCTGGGAGGCTTTGGATGCTCCCACAGCATGGGCATGCATGTGTCTAGTGACTTTTTCCCTCAAACATGTGTTAGCATCCCCGATTTGAGCCAATTTTCAAGCCCATATCCCATCTCACTACCTAGAACACCATGACACTTTCAGAAATGTAATATAACAGCAGAATAATGATGAAAAAGAAAAAAATTAAACAAGGACTTGACTGGACCCCTACTAGCCATGACCGTAATGTCATAAAACATGTCACAAATATGTTATCTACATGTTTAAATAACATATCTAAGAATAGGGGTCTCATACTTATCTAAGAATCACTAAGAAGAATTATTTCCTCATCACATTAACTGCATTACCATATAATTGGGCATAGATACATTTTTCATTAATTTAAAAATCAAAACATGATGAGATCCATACACCATCACCATCATAAAACACATTCATAACTAGCATATAAACAACAGAAATTACAATCACATAACAACCATATAAGTCGCATAATAATAAGCATATTTACCCATCAATATAGGAGTAAAAAATCTCTTATTGCCATAAGAAAAATTCAACCAAGTCTGGGATTTCCACATTCCACCTGACCATAGAAATTTCTACGAAATATCTATCTTTGTCCAGTCACCCCCATTCCATATTCCAAGCATGAATGTGGGATATCATAAAAATCATAAATAAAAACCAAACAAGGGCTTCCAGAGGCCAAACCACCTCAGCCCTTAACCAATGATTCCACCTCACTGTCAGAAATCACAACCATCACCAAATTATTCTCCACCCAATCTTTCCAAGGTTCCAGAGCATTTGTTCCAACCAAGGCTTCCAAGACTAGTAACTCAACCCATAGTTGTCGTCGGGCTTCCAAGACTATTAACTCAACCCACAGTTGTCGTTGGGCTTCCAGAGTATTTTTCTAACCAAGGCTTACAGGACTAGTAACTAAACCCACCAAGGGATTCCAGAGCATTTGTCCAAGTAGGGATTCTAGGACTATTAACTCAACCCAATTTGTTACAGGGCTTTCATATCGGTCCAACCAAGGACCACAACAATCTATAAAAGACCAATTAAAGCTCATTTGTTCATCCACCTCATTCAAGAAGAGCTCTCATCCATCACCAAGTGAAAATTCAATAAATTCAAGTCAAAAACACTCGACCAAATTTGGTGCCAAAAGCAGCCATGCTGCACTTTCTACCCTCCACGTTACGCTTTCCTCAAAAGGACATGTTTTCTCTCTTGGAGGCATAAAATCAAGTTTTGGAGGCTCCTAAAGGATATAACAGTTTCTAGCATCATGGGACAAGTGAGTTACACCTAATTCAACCCCTCCTTGCAACCAAATTTCATTGTTTTAGTGTGAAAACCCTCCTTTGACCTCCATGCTACGTTTTAGTGGCTAGCCCTATTTTTCAAGTTTTGCAGGGTAAATACACTCCCCTACATACTTTTTACACTCCCTCACACCCAAAACCATCTACCACAGACTTAAAATCCCCTCATTCCCATTTATTAAGTCCCAAACCCTAAACCCTAGCCCAAATTTACAATTTTGGGCAGTTTTCCTAGCTAGGACTATGTAAAAAATTCCTAGCCCAATTCCCTCACTCATTTCACTCCATTTCACTTCCTATACCTCCCTAAGACCCCTGCCCACCTCCCCAAATTTTCCACTCTTATCTCCCTTCTCTAACCCACTCATTCTATCCCTTTTCTCCCTTCCCTTATTTTTTCATATTATGGTTTTTCCCCTTGAAAACAACCAAATGGAGGAGAATAAATATTATAACAAAGGAGGTCAGGTGATAAGACATGAGCCCTTAAACACTCTTGAAATGATGTATGCACCATTTTCTAAGCATTGTCTTCAAAGAAGTAGGGTGTCTTCATTTTTTTCAACTAGTTGAGAAATTCAAATACAATGCCACATTGACCAAATTGTTTGCCACTCAACTCAAAAGGTACCAAGCCAAAATCAGTAGAGAAGGGATTGCATTCACAACATGAGACATCTAGGCATGATCAAGAGCATGAATTTCACTTAGTAGATTTGGAGGCCAGTGAAGAGAATGAAAACCTAGAAAGGATCATCAAATACAAATATTCTCATATCAAAGAGCTCAAAGACAACTTGGCAAGGGCTAATTTCATCATTTCCTTCCTAGAGCAAGAAAACAATTAGTTGAAGGCAAAACAATTGTCTTTAGAGAAAATTCAATTTGAGGCTAATATGCATGATGTGAAAGGAAAAGCAATGGTTGACACTAAAGAGTCATATAAGTATGAAAAGAAGGTGACAAGGAATAGGCCAAGGACCATGGGTCTCAAAAGAGCATGGTTTACCACTACTATGCAAGAAATTAGATTTGTAATGTCAAAGTCAAACAGTTGCAAGCCAAACTGAAGGAAACCATAAAAAGTAAAAAGTAGAAGGAAAACTTGGGATTCTTGTTGATGCTTCCCTAGTTGCATAATATACCTTATGAGGCACCTCTGGACCAATTTTAAGGAGTTTTAGAGCAAATTTTGTTTTTTGAGAAATTTTGGTCAAAACTGGAAATTCATAAAACCAGTCATACTAGAAAAAGTGTAGTGTGGGCCATGCTACGCTTTTTATGGGGGGTCAATTGGAGTAAAACTTAGTATTCTTCGATTCCTCTTGATGATAACATCAATCTGAGTCAGCATTTGGGCCAGGTCAGCCACTTTTGGGGGGTCAAAATGCCCAAAAACATGCAAAAAATCACCTTTCTACCCTATTTTGGAGCCTTCACTACGCTTTCTGAGTACTCTTGGGAGAATGAATATTTGGAGGAATAGGAGCCACCTTTTTGAGTGCTTGATGAGCCTATCATGTATAATACATCCAGGGCTTTCCAATGGTACCTTCAGATCTTTATTTGGACACCTTGAATGCCTCCAAAAGTCCATTTTCCTTAGCTCGCTACGCTTTCTCTGAGCTCACTACGCTTTCTCTTGATTTTGCTACGCTTTCTCCTGAAGGCAAATTTTCACAGAAATTTTGAACTAGTTTGAATTTTTATTGATGTAATCGATGAATAATGATTTCAAGAGATGTACTTGAGCTGGTAAATGGTGAAATAGGGTAGTTAAATGCTTGTTAAGGTCATTTTTGTCAAATGTATCTAGTTTCCTATGATGAGGTGAATTGGTTGACCTTCACTAAAGATTAGGGTTTTGTTGAGCTTATCATGTAATCAGCTCTACAATTGATGGATTCGACCCATGGGAGAGGGGAGATGTTTTTTGGTCTATATATATCATTTTCGGAGTCATTTGACTCGGTTGGACATCAGTGGATTATAATATTGTAGCTTGTACTTTCACTCTTATTTTCAGAAATCAAAGAATGCAGTTGCAGCTATTATTTAGGAATTCAAGTGTTGTGAGTTTATGATCATGTATCTTCTCTGTTATAGTATTTATTGCATGATTTATAGCTCATATTTCATATCTTGTATCTTCAGTGGCTTTCCTTACTGTTCATAGGCAGAATTCTATTGATTTAGCTTTATATATATAGAAATGCTATTTTGTGTTTCATGCTTCCAGTTTAATGAATTCCTGATTGAACATGCTCATTAAATCCCTCTACTCTTTCAGAATCACCACCATATCTAAAAACCTCAAATCCATCATAGATCCACTTCTACCTTGATCCTTTATATCTTTGCAGTTGTAAACCCTTTAATACCTAGACAAAAGTACTTGGTTTCATACCTGATCCAGCATCAAACCCTAAATTTCTCAAAACCTACCTCAACCTATCATATATAGCCTAATATCTTTCATGTCACAATCAATCCTTGGATGTGATCTCATGGAGAGAGCCTTCGCAGCCCAGTAGGGCTAGCTACTATGTCAAAGTGGTTTTTGGTTACCTTTGTCAATCTCCTTTCAGCCTTTGGAGAACTGATGGAGTGATAACATCCTAGCGACCATACTAGGGAATGAAGTGACAGATCTTCCCTGGGTGTACTATTATTTTTCATCGAATTCTAGGCCTGTGGGTTATAGGCCCTAGTGTTCTTGAAGGCAGATTCAAAATTGCAGAGAGTCGAGGTGTAGAAAACAAAGAACATCCTGTTTTCGAAAAGATACACAAGATCGAATCCTGATCCACATCCAGCTTCTCCAGTTGAAGATCAAGAGAAACTCATCAGAAATCATAGATCTCAAAACTCATTGATTCAGTCGGGTCCATCTTCATTGGTAAGGTCTACATCATTACCTACAAAAATATTATCTCTTGAAGACATTCCATTTGATCTAAAATTTGAATTATCTCTGTTTAGATCAAAGTCAGAAACTTCCTTGTTTAAAATAGTGTTTGATCGCTTGAGGTTTTCTGAAGTTAAATCATTATCTAAAATAGTATTTGATTCTCTAAAGCTTGAAGATAGCACACTATCTAAAGAATCCAAATCTGAGTCATATTTTGATAAAAAATTTTGGATTCTATTTGATAGACTTGAAAAATTAGCCAACCAGCTCTAGTATACATCTGAGAAATCTATCATCTAGTATCAGCAAGAGTCTTTGTTCACTCCCACGCCATCTCAATTAGTTGTTTCCTCTTCTTCCATCTCTTATGCATCATTTCCTCCTCATAAACCTTCTCAATCTACCCCTCCCATTATTACTCCTGCACCACATTTAATAGGGTTCATGGCGAGATTTTTACCTCTAATTTTACCTGGTCAACTTACACCCTTATCACAAGGCTATGGTCAAAGACTTCCTCTCTTTGATGAAAACTCAGAGATTGGTGCAAGACAACACCTAGTGAAATTCATTGATTTCATTTATTTAGAATAGATTGATGTCGATGATGAAAAAATGAGGATCATTGCCCAAAGCTTCTCTGGGGATGTAAAAACATGGTTTTGTTCTTTGACTTCCCATTCCATAGCAAATCTGGAGCAGTTGAATAACGCATTTATAGCTAGATGGGAAGTGAAAAATAATCCACTTCATATTCTTTCCGAATATGAAAACTTCAAAAGAAATCCTAATGTGTCTATTCAGGATTTTACTACTCTCTTTAATTGGGTATATAACTTAATCCCTAATGATATCAAGCCTCCTCTAGGTTTGGCTCTCTTGCACTATCTGGATCCTTTTTAGTCGAATATGGAATATCAGCTTCTAGAATGAAGTCTTGCAACACTTGAGGAGATGCAGAAAAATGTGGTTAGTGTAGAAGCAAATTTGACGATCAAAAAGTCAAAAACTAAAGGTGAAAGAAAGGTAACAATCAAGGAAGAACCATCCACATCCTTTGATGAAAAATTGGATACTCTGATCAAGACTGTGGAGATAATGGTAGATAGAATGTCTATCAATGAAATTCAACCAAAAACACAGGTTCGGAATCAAAATTTCTGAGGTCAGAAATAGCAGCCTCAGTTTAGGATTAAACAGAGGGAACAAAGAGCTCTAGAGCAACCAACACAACAGCAGATCCTCACTCCTTTGCAGAAAAATTATTCTCAATGGGTTCATGACAAAGAAGATATTGTGGAAGAGAATCATTTCTTCACAGAAGATGGACAACCTATTTTCCTTGCAGAGGATGGAGAATACATTGAGAAAACATACTTATCGATAGATGAGGACTACATGCTTGCAAATGATGATGAGTTGGAGGTCCAGTATGATGACTATGAACGAGGTTATCTTAATGCTCTCAGCTCACAGGAGAGGAAATATTCATTGAGAAATCGAGATGTTCCTATCACTCCTATTCAGAAGAGGAAAAATCCGCAAAAATATACTCAGCCCAAGCAAAATCCCCAAGCTAGTAAAAACAAGGGAAAGGATCCTACAGCTACAAATCATACCAAGAACAACCAAGCATATACAAGTACACCAAGAAAAGGTAAAGAAGGCCAAAAGAAATAATCTGCAACAAAATACCAACCTGACAAGAGGGACACTGTTGTAAAAGAGGTAGATAAACAATCCAATATGTTTAGCTTAGAAAATGAAATCTCTAAGTTGAAATTTTCTATCCCCTTGACCGAGCTTGTGAAAAATAACCAATAAAAATCTCATGTTGCTAAAATGTTGAAATTTGATCCTATGTCAAATATGGTTAATGTTGAAGATGATCAACCCGAGCTCCTTTTTCGTCCAGCCATAGATGGTCAACTAGAAAATAGTGAAGTTCCCCCGTTTTATCTCAATTTGAGCATTCATCAATGTATCCTTCATAATTCCATGCTTGATTATGGAGCTTCTCATAACCTAATTCCAAATGCCATAATGGAAAATTTGGGCTTGGACATAACCCAACATTACCATGATCTTTACACTTTTGATTCTGGTAGAGTACGTTGTCTCAATCTTATAAAAGACTTGGTAGTTTCACTTGAACAAATTCCTGCAAAAATGTCTTAATGGATGTGGCAGTAGCTGATATACCTTCGCGGTATGGCATTTTGCTATCAAGGTCATGGGGAGAAAAGTTAAGAGGTACTATGAAATTGGATTTCTCTTATGCCACCATCCCATTTTTTGGGAAACTAAGGAAGTTGTACCAGGAGACAAAAATGAAGTACATGATCACCAGTAAAGAGAAACCAAACAATCACCCTATAAATTCTGTACATATTAATTTTGAGTCCTTTATTTTGTTTAATTATAGCGGTTTTGATGATTTATATATTCAGATTATATAATTTGAGGAAATTCCATAAATTTCAAATAGTGTCCGAGCAGCTTTAGATGAAAGACAAGGAAATCAGCCTAGTACTTCAAAGCAAATATCAGAAAAATCAGAAAAAGGAACTGAACGGGTTAAAAAAGTGGCCCAAAAGGAAGAAACAAATCAAACTGCATAATTCTGACTTCCTGATGATGAGAATCGTCTTTGGACCATGGATTTTGACAATGCATTAGGAAACATGGGCCAGGCATCAGAATCTAGATCCATAGTCCAATTCATCAGTCAGGTAAAATTCCAAAAAATGTGATATTATGTTCCTATAAGTTGGCTTTTGATTGCTCCAATAATGAAGCTGAGTACGAGGCATTGATCACCGGCCTCAAAATTCTGAAAAATTTAGGTGCAAAGAGATTTTTTTTTATCGCGACTTTGAGCTTGTAATTAAGCAAGTAAAAGGGGAATACCAGGCAAAGAATCCAAGGATGAGAGAATATATAAATGTTTTATTTGAAATTCTCAAAAAGTTTCCTGAATATACATTGTCAGTTGTACCAAGCCTGTAACTTTAAGATTCTCATATTCTCCGATAGGAATTTTGAAATTCATGTCAAACACCGACCAGCTGTCCCTAACAACTTGAGGTATTGGCAAGTGTTCTGGGATGACAAACGGGTGAATAATTTTCTGCAGATGGAAGGTGAGTTTGAAAATTCTTATATTGATGAAGTATATGATAAAGATGATCAAGTGAGCGAGGCTACTCAGGTTTATGTGTTACAGCTAAAAGATAATAACATTCCAAGAGTTCTTGTACCTTTGGAAGAGTTTTTTGATCAAGACGATGTTGCCAGAAAGCCGATCATGGTTCCTACCGAGAAAGGTGTGGAAGATATGAATATTAGAACAACAGAAGATCCCAAAATGGTTAAGTTGTCCAAGTCCTGATCTCCAAAGATGAAAGATAAATACATAGCTTTGTTATATGAATTTTTTGATGTATTTTCTTGGGACTATTCAGATCTAAAAGTATATCACAAAAATATAATTCAACATACGATTCTGGTTAAGCCTGATAAAAATCCCTTCTGACAAAAGTTGAGAAGAATTAATCCAAGATTGTTTCCGTCGATAGAAAAAGAGGTAAAATGAATTTTTAAAGCTAGTATCATTGTTCCCATTATATTTTTAGAATGGATGTCAAATATTGTTCCAATGAGAAAGAAAACAGGAGAAATTCGTCTTTGTATTGATTTCAAAAACTTGAATAAGGTGTCTTTAAAAGATAACTATCCCCTTCCTAAATGGACCATATCCTACAGAGATTGCTTGGGTCCTCTCAAATGTCGCTTCTTAATGGATATTCGAGATATAATAAAATATTAATGCATAAGGATGACTAAGACAAAACTACTTTCACAACACCTTGGGGCACATTAGGGGAATTTTGAGGTCTAAAATGGGCCTACTAAGGAAATTATAAAATAATAGTGGAAATAATAAAATAAGATTTGATAACATCATCAAATTTTAGAGGAAAAAGAAAAAACTACTTTTTCAACTCGTATTTTCAACTTATCTCCCAAATTTTTTACTCAAATTTCGAGTGGGGGTACTTGTTGGATGCAAAATTTAATTCCTCATCCAAGGAGTACCATGTTTCACACTTTCGATGGACCCTTCTACACGAAAAAATAGAAATACATGACAAACGTGATTGCAATCATGTTTTTTATGTATTTCTAATTTTTACGTTTTTTCATGTATTTCTCATTTTTCACGTTGCAATGTCCATCGAAAGTACGCAACATGGGTACTCCTTGGATAGAAATTAAATTTTTCATCCAATGAGTACTCCCGCTCGAAATTTGAGTAAAAAAATTGGGAGATAAGTTGAAAATACGAGTTGAAAAAGTAGTTTTATTATTTTATTATTTTTTAATATTTAACCATTTTATTTAAAAAATGGTGAATCATCCCCCATAGTTGACATCATCATCTTGAATCCTATTGGTTCTCATAAATTTTATTTTTGTTGTACATTTTTCTTAGGAGGCCCATTTTAGACCTCAAAATTCCCCTAATGCATTCAAGTATGCCAAGTTCCATTTGGGCTCAAGAATGTAGGAGCCACTTTTCAGTGGGCGATGGAAATTTCCTTTGCAAATGAAAAGTATGTATTCCTAGTAGTGTACTTTGATGATCTGACAGTTTTCTCCTATTCTGATGATGAGCATTTATATCATTTGAGAGTTGTATTTCAGAAGTGCAGGAAATTTGGAATTTTGCTTAATCCCAAAAAGAGTATTTTTTCCATGGAGGAGGGCAAGCTTCTTGGCCATATCATCTCCAAAGATGGTATCTGTATTAATTCCTCCCAGATTGAGGCTATTCATCAAATATATTTTCCACGCAGCAAGAATAAGATCCAAGCCTTTGATGGTAATATGAATTTCTTGAGAAGATTTATCCCAAACCTTGTAGAGCATCTTCGAGAAATGACCAATATGCTTAAAAAAAATAGTGAGGTAAGGTGATCGGAGGATGCTATAAATTAATTTAATTCATTTAATTTTTCCTTGACAGCAACTCCTATTTTGATCAGCCCCGACTATTCCATTGATTTCATCATATTTTCATTTGCCTCTGAACATACTTTGGCTTTTGTTTTGATGCAAAAGAAGGATAAGACCGAACAACCCATTACTTTCTGCAGCAGTACTATTAGAGATGTTGCCCTTAAATATAACATCATTGAGAATCAATCCTTGGCCCTACTAAAGGCATTGAAGTACTTCCTAGTGTATATCCTTCATTCACACATTTTAGCCTATGTTCCTAATGCAGCAGTAAAGGATGTCCTAATGCAAATTGATCCAGAAGGAAGAAGAGGAAAGTGGATAGTAGTTATGTTAGAGTATGACCTCGAGATCAAGCCTACAAAGTTGATCAAAGGTCAGGGATTGGCCAATCTGATGGCTGAATCCAATTTACATGCACTTGACATCAATCTCATTTCAGTTTTATCTAAAGAAGAAGATGATGGCTCACTCATGCAGGTATTAGAAAATTTTCTCTCATCTCCTTGGTATGCTGACATCACTTATGTTCTTCAGCATCTTAATCCTCCTCCAAACATGTCTAAAAGTAAAGGTAGATCATTAAAATTGAAAGCTTCTAAGTATTTCATTTTAGACAATGCTCTATATTGGAAAGACCCTGAAGGTGTTTTTCTTAATTGTCTGGTGGAAAATGAAGCCAAGGAGGTAATGACTGATTTCCACAAGGGAGATTGTGTAGGTCATTTGTTTTGGAAAACCACGACAAATAAGGTGTTGATATATGGTTATTATTGGCCTACCTTGTTTGCATATTTGTATAAAACCATGATGAGTTGTCACGAATTCCATATATTTCAAGGTAAGAGGAAGCTTCTCCCGCTGCCTTTACAGCTTATATCTGTGCAAGCACCATTTCAGAAATGGGGCCTTGATTTCATTGGAGAAATCCACCCTGCATCTTCTGCCCAACATGAGTGGATCTTCACAGCTACCAACTACTTCACCAAATGGATTGAAGCAAATCCAACGAGGCAAGCTGCTTATTTAGTCATTATTCAGTTTTTGGAAACTAATATTTTGTCTCGATTTGGTTGTCCCCATAAAATAATTACAGATAATGCGACTGCATTCAAGTCTAAGAAAATGGTTGAGTTTTGTGAGAAATACAGCATCAAATTGGGCCACTCGACCATATATTATCCGCAAGGTTATTGATTGGAAGAATATTCAAACAAATATTTGTTCAATATTATAAAGAAGATGTTGGAGGTGAACAAGAAAAAATAGCACAAGAATATTGTTAATTCTTTGTGGGAAGACAGGGTGAGTAGAAAAAAGTCAATAGGTATGTCTACTTTTCAATTGGTATATGGAATCGACACATTTTTCCCTATATCACTTGTAGCCTCAGTTTATGAAACTATTATAAGAAGAAGGTAGTGAAGTGAATGATGTGCAACGTCGAATCAATCATATGATCCATCTTCATCAAACCAGGGATGAGGTATTTCAAAACACCTCAAAACTTCAAGTGAGAATAAAGAAGGTATATTGCCACAAGACAAAAGCAGATGATTTCAAAATTGGTGATGTGGTCATCCTTTGGGATGCTAGAAACGAAGAGAAAGGGAAACACGGTAAATTTGAGAACTTATCGAAAGGAACATGCAAAATTTCAGCCTCAAGAGTACAACGTTATTATCTATTGGAAGAAATGAATGGAGAATATTGCATAGGAGGACCAGTCAATGGTAGTATTTTTAAGCACTACCTTTTCTGAGCATATTTCTGAAAGTTTCTTAATTCCATTGTACATATCAGTTTAATTTTTATGCTAAAGTGTGAAGTAGAGAATCATCGGAGCTTGGAGCCGGAAGTGAAGGCCATAAAGTTCCATTGATTTTATGCTAATTTAAATGTTCAGTAAGAGTCAATTCAGTTCATTTTTTAGTCAATTTTCATTATTTAGTCTTTTTTTTTTTTTTTGACTCCATGCCCAATGGTTAGGCTACTTGGTCTATGGTGTTCTTGACACCTTCAAGGAGCTACCACCCCTAGCTGAAGCTAATGTTAGTGTCAGTCTATAAAACTTATCACCAATGATCAAATGGGCTCTTATCATGTCTTGTTAGCGTCTCAAAGTCAAATTTTTGTCATTTCATTAGGTCTTCAAGTAAAAATTTGGTCACTTGGTAGTGTGTCTAGGGCTCTTTCCTTTCCTTTAAAAAATTTCACATGTCAGTCCTTGTCATCACTTAGCTGAGTGTACCATCATTGAAAGGTTATCATTATCACTTCAGTCATCCCCATCATGATTTCATTCAGTTCAGTGTCTCCATTAGGTCATTATGGTTTTAAGGTCACCAAATCTGTCATTTCATGCATAAAATCCAGTAATGGAGGAGTGGTAATAGGTAAATTTTTTCAATAGAGTTTGATTTAAAATTAAATTCGTGTTTCAATATGTAATAAGTTCATCATTTTCCTAAACCTACAAAGAAAGTGTCAAAGTTACAAGTTTACAAAGCAAAGTGAAAATGACGTGTAGTGGGCCATCCCACTACCATGAAGAAAAGTGACCACCACAAGCTAGAAAAGACAAATTCAAGTTCATTTGTTCATCCACCTCATTGAAGAAGAACTCTCATCCATCACCAAGTGAAAATTCAACAAATTCAAGTAAAAAACACTCCAAATTTGGTGCCAAAAGTAGCCACATTGTGCTTTCTTCCCTCCACACTACACTTTCCTCAAAAGGTTGTGTTTTCTCCCTCGGAGGCATAAAATCAAGTTTTGGAGGCTTCTAAAGGATATCACCATGTCTATCATCAGGGAACAAGTAAGTTACGCCTATTTCAACCCCTCCTTGCAGCTCAATTCATTATTTTAGTGTGAAAACCCTCCTTTGACCTTCATGTTGTGTTTTGGTGGCTAGCCCTATTTTTCATGTTTTGCAAGGAAAATACACCCCCTACAGAATTTTTACACTCCCTCACACCAAAAACCATCTACCGCATCCTTCACATCCCCTCATTCCCATTTCCTAAGTCCCAAACCCTAAACCCTAGCCCAAATCTACAATTTTGGGCAGTTTTCCTAGCTAGGACTGTGTAAACATTTCCTAGCCCAATTCCCTCACTCATTTCACCCCATTTCACTTCCTATACCGCCCTAAGACCACTGCCCATCTCCCTAAATTTTTCCACTCTCATCTCCCTTCTCTAACCCACTCATTATATCGCTTTTCTCCCTTCGCCTATTTTGTCATATTAGGGTTTTGCCCCTTGCAAACAACCAAATGGAGGCGAAGAAATCTTATAACAAAGGAGGTTAGTTGATAAGACTTGAGCCCTTAAACACTCTTGAAATGATGTCTACACCATTTTCCAAGCACTTTTTTCAAAGCAATAGGGTGTCTTCCTTTTTTTCAACTAGTATAAAAAGTCAAATATAATGCCACATTGACCAAATTGTTTGCCACTCAACTCAAAAGGGGTAAAGCCCACATCAGCAGAGCAAGGATTACATTCACAGCATGAGATATCTAGGAATGATCAAGAGCATGAATATGACTTAGTAGATTTGGAGGTCAGTGAAGAGCATGCAAACCTAGAAAGGATCATCAAAGACAAAGATGCTTAGATGAAAGAGCTCAAAGACAACTTTGCAAGGGCTAATTTCATCATTTCCTTCCTAGAGAAAGAAAACAATCAGTTGAAGGAAAAACAATTGTCTTTAGAGAAAAGTCATTTTGAGGCTAATATGCATGATGTGAAAGGAAAAGAAATGGTTGACATTGAAGAGTCATACAAGCATGAAAAGCAGGTGACAAGGAAGAGGCCAAGGACCATGGATCTTGAAAGAGCATTGCAGAAGGAAAGAGAACAAAATCCAACAGATAGGAGCTAAGTTTTGAAGAAAGAATAGCCATGGAAATCAATGAAAACAGGGATTTTTGGATTGAGAAATTCAATATTCACTTGGAGAATCTCCTTGACAAGGCCAACAGGGACAACAAATGAAAAAATACATGGTTGACCACTACTATGCAAGAAATTAGTTTTGTAATGTCAAATTCAAACACTTGCAAGCCAAACTAAAGGAAACCCTGAAAAGTCAAAAAGAGAAGGACAACTTGGAGATTCTTTTTTATGCTTCCCCAGTTGCATAATATACCTTATGAGGCACCTTTGGACCAATTTTGAGGATTTTTGGAGCAAATATTGTTTTTTGAGAAATTTTGGTCAAAATGGGAAATTCATAATGTTATCATTCTGTAATTTATGAGATTATGAGAATAAACACAGATGACAAGATCAAAACCGATTTGGAAGCTGGGATCTAGCCCTGCCAGCATCAAAGGGGGATCTCTCTATAAAAATTAACTTTTTTTTTAATAAATATTAGGGTAGTTATGATTGTGCTTAATTGTTAATTTTATTTTGATTTATTTGGTTGATTAAGTGACTATATTCCCATTGGGCTATGGAGTCAAAAATATAATTGGTTTTGCATCAATATCTAAAAGAGTTATCATAGGGCAAGCTAGGTTGCATTAACTAGATCCTTTAATATTTTAAATGGATTATGTAGGTGGAAGAAAAGTGAAATTTAGTAGAGATTGAAAATTAATTAAGTATTCTTCAATCTGACTTCAGTAGAAAACATATAAATTGCAAAAACAGCCAGAATAAGGTGTTCTCATTAACATGACCTATTCATCACACTTTCTGTTTTACAATTAATATTTTTCAGATTTATAGAGAAAGGAAAAACAATGAAAAACACAGTTACAGAAGAAGAAACTTCACCAGTGAATACACCACATGAATCACATAATAAGTCCTTGTATTATTGATGTTCCATCAAAACTTGAAAATTACAATTGCTCGGTAGGAAAAATATACTTAGAGATCAACCTAGAATACTTCGAATGGTGAAGTATTTATACTAATATTTTAAAAAAATGATAACATTAGTGTTGTCTCTGTTGGCACTCTATAATTTAGAAGATTGGCAAGACTAAAATATAAAACACAACATCAAACCACTTTGGAATCTAGGACCTAACCTTCCTATACTCAGAGAGGGCTCTATCTACTTTATAATTTATGATTTAGCTTGAGGATTATAGTTGTAGATGTTAGGCTAATTATAAAAATGAGGGTTGTTTGTTTTGATTGATTAGGTGGTTGGACAGATAAGGCTGCAAAGGCTATTCGATTGGGGAATGGATTCAGAGGTTGGAAAGGCACATCAAAATCAAGAGAGAATCGCAGGGCAAGCTAACTGTGTGAAATGGATCTTAAGAGATGTATTGAATTAGGAGGTGGAAGAAACAGTAAGGTTCAGTAGTGACTAAAGAGAAATTAAGAATTCTTTAATCAAACTTCAGTAGAAAACATTCAGATTATAAATTGCAGACAGAACTAAGGCGCTCCGACAACGAATATTAATCTAAAAAATTTTATTTACAATTAGATGATCAGATACACGGCAGAGAAAAAAATGGAAACATTTAAAAAAGGAAGAAACATATCACCATTTTAACACAGCTCAAGAATCCTATAACCGGTCTTTGATTATCGATGTCCAACTCCAAAAAGGCAGTGCTCCAATAGTAGTTCTTACAATACAGATTTAAGATATCCCCCTTGTTAATGAGAATTCTAGCAGTATTTAACTAACAACTAAGTCGGTTTTCCCTAATCTACTCTAGCAACCATTATTTATTACAAACAAACTGAAACTAGACAAGTGTGGCCTTACAAGGCCCGAATAAAGAAAAATCTCTGACAACACCACCTATAGAATTAATTTTGGTAACTCTTCAAGAATGTAAAAACTTAGGCAGCTCTTCTTGAATCCAACAAATGATCTGCAAGGGGCTGGGATGGTTGCAAGGAGGAAATGCAAGGTGGTTCTGACATCTGGATTTCTCTCTCTGGGCTGCCACTGCATAGATCATAAAGTGTAATGTTCACAAATTGGGGATTGCACAGCAAGCTTGGAAAATAACACACTCCTTGGGAGATTGGTGCATAGATGATTTTGCAACCCTTGGATCCCTTAGATCATCAAATCTGGAGTCTAAATCCAAAAGGGGAGCAAAAACAAATCAAACTAGGTGTGGTAAACAGGTCGCCCACAACCTAGTCTAGCTGGGAAACACCCTACAAGAGGGGTTGGAGCTATGCACAACAAGCAGCTTCAGGAATAATGAAGTATTTGACAATATAAGTAGGAGGCCCTCAAATATAATCAATAAATTATTATACAGCAGAAAATCAGAAGTAAAGTGAAGCCCTTTCAATATACAGTAAGTTACATGAGACAAGAGAGAAAGATAGCTTCAGAAAAGAGGGCTGCAACATAGATATATCAGCAAAAAAGGCTAACCAGCATTATTTTTATGATCTATAGCATCTGTACATTACATCTAAGATCTAGGACAGATCTGTGGATAAAACATCAGATCTGGAAACTAGATGGTTTTCTTTACAAGATCCCCTTGGGGTTTTGACCAAATCATGCATAAATAAGAGTAGATCTGAGAAACAAGTTGCACATCTGAAATTTTCTGCAGTAAATTTATGAATATAACATTTCATTACAATGGATCAGATCTAAATATAACATGGATGAGCAAGCTAATCCATGGATCACCAAGTGGAAGGCAAGACCCAACACTAGAGATCTTTGATCTAAACTAGGAGCAAAACACCATGAAGATCCTCACACCAAAATAACGCAGTCCATCAATAGGAACAGCACTGTAGCTCAAATGACATGGTTAACCACTGTAAAATTGCAGATATGAAGTACAAGAAGAAGAGACACTCTTCCAGGAGGTTAAAAGACACACTCCATGAGAAGAGGCTCCCAAAAACAAACTAGATCTATGCAGATCTAAACTCCACTTGCTGCATCTTGCAAAAGCAGTCAAACCTCACTAGATTTGTGCTACTAATGAAAGTAGAGCTTGGCCTCAAGCCTAATAGTGGATCAATTCAGAAAATTCTCCTCCAATAATCCTCAAAGGAAGAGGTGAAATCCCTGCATAGGAATTCCAAATATAATCCTCCACTAAACAGCAGAGAATGGTATTTGTCTAAGCAGACAAATACTCAAAAATATGATCAATCAACAACTTTCTTTTGTTGCCCTCCCTCTCCTTTTATAAGATGGAAAGCCTTTTCAAACCCTAAACCACCTTGATGAGTTAGCCGTTTTCACATGAGAAGCTTCCTTCTAGAACTGCGCTCTCCCTTCTGGAGATGCAATGAACCTAGACAACGTTATTGATTTGGTCAAGGTTGACCCAGTCTTCAGCTCAAACCTCTTTCACACCTGCAAGAGATTATTTACATGGCCCTGATTTATCTTTGTTCATATGGGCATTGATTTATTCAATCTTTTTAGGAGTTTTACATGTCCTCCTTTATTCATTTATTCATGCAACAGAAATGAAAACAAAATTGAATGTTCCCCTTAGCTATGGCTAAGTAGGAACATTACAGTCCTCCCCTCCAAAATGTTGCTTGTCCTAAAGCAACTGATAGGGTAAGAGTTGTAGTTCTTCTCCTTCTCCATTGATGGAACCATCAAGGATCAAATTTTCATCATGGGCCAAATGCTCATTAAGCTAATACATCAAAAATTTCTCCTCCAAATCTGACATAATATGTGCATAGTCCAACCCTTCAGGAGTGAGGAACTCAACATAAATAAACATAGTTGGAGCAATACTACATCTAAAAAATGTATCATGGATCACAAGTTGGAGTTCCATGCCATGGGGTACATACACACTGCTCATCCTTTGTCCATACAACCCCATAAACAATACCAATATATCATCTATGTATGGAAGCAAAATTACATATATGCAAACTGAAATTCTCACTTGAGGAGGTGGGTCACAATCCCACATAAGATACTAGTGCAATGCACTCCTTGTCTTTAGTATATATGAGTGTGGTAAGTGGTACTCCCACCACACCTTTTCTACATGAGTCACTTTGACATGGCTGAAAGTGATACACAAGTTAGGTGCCTTTGGGAAGCACCCATCATGAAAAGGAATCTCCCTTTGCACATCAAGGGAATGACCAAGTCCATAATTTTCCTTGGCCTCTAACAATCCATGAGATCCATATGATCCCCCACTCCTTTTAGGAGTCATATCCTGCAAAAACATGGCAAAGGAATGTGATAGATCAAAAAATACAACTTTCCCGTTATGATCAGATCCTTTACCAATATAGTCCTTCACACACATGGAGTTGTGCATGAGCATTCCCCTCCTTCCAAGCAAAGGAAGAGTTGGTTGATATGACCCTTGCAAAGAGTCCATTGGCTACCCCAATCCTCCATAGCTATTGCACTGTTGAAAGTGCTGATCTAAATCCTCTCTCATGCCTTCCCAATCAAAATTCTTCATGATCAGGGAATAGATCCTCATTGAGTACATATGGCTGAGGAATAATTCTTCATATGCTTCTTGTAGGATCCTCTACTTGATCTTGGAAGCTATAGCCAAGAAGACCTTACCATGACAATAGATGACCCCTCCTTGGACTAAGTAGCCCTCTTCTTGATGCATGCCATCTAGTTTCATACCTGTGTGGAGATCTTTGGAGTACTCTACAAGTAGTTGAGATTTCCAATAAAGATCCACACTACTCAACAATTGACAACGTTGCTGATACATCCATGGGAATGCTTGTCTTGTTGTTTATTTCTCCTTTGACATTACATATGCCAAAATTGTTTGTTGGAAGGTTGATCCTCCCCTTTCCTTCCTCCCACAACGTTGTAGCTTGCTCTCTCATTGCTCCAATCCTTGTTGGATATAGATTTGGAGCAGCACTTTGTGAGGATTCCCCCACAAGATCAGAATCTAATGAAATTCCAAGTGGTTTTCCATGAGGTAAGAATGTCCCTTGTGGCATCCTCATAAACATGAGAGAGGGAACTATGAGATCCTTTCTTCCGCTTCACAAATCCATCTCTTTTTTTTGTGTGGAAACATTAGGTGAAGGATAAGTGTGCATGCCTTGAATCATTTGTGGTTTCCCACTCTTCAAGTCCACCCACTCCATCTGCAAGGCTTTCCAATCAATGGTAACCTTCCCCAAGGTAATCAACCACTGGACACCCAAGATGATATTGGTGTCTGGTATGTCAACTACAAAGAAGTGATCCACCAAAGTGTAGGATCCCATAGTGACAGAAAGTGATGGAACATATTGCATGCATTGCATGGTTCTATCTCCTAGGACCAAAACAGAAAATCCATCAAAATTATCAGTGGGGATTCCTCTCCTTTGGACAAGGTGAGAATCAATAAAGTTGTAGGTTGCCCCACTGTCAATTAGGATAGACACTCTCTGGTTCATGACTGAACCTTGTACTCTTAGGGTCAAGTACTTAGGCACTCCTCTCAAAGAGGCAAGAGTCCCACTTGTTGGAGAAAAGGCTCCCTCTTCATCTCTAGATGGTGTTTGATCTTCCTCCTCATCATCACCAGTGCTGTGACCCCTCCTAGGTCCATCATTCCCATCTTCCTCCTCAAAATCTGAGAAGACTTCTATATAGTGTGCCCTTCCAGCAACACATCTATGTCCCAGTACCCATGGCTCTTGGAAAGTGAAACACAATCTATTTTCCCTCAATTCCCTTCGGAGATCAATGTCAAGAGGTTTCCTCAGTGAGTTCTCCTTGGGAGGAGCAGCTTTCCCTTCTTTCCCCTTAGAATATTGAGGGGACTTACTTTGGAAAGTTGCCTTTTCTTTTGGCAAGGCATCTTAGAGATCTCTAGCTCTCTCAATGGCATCATGCAAAGTGATGGGCTTGGTAGAATTAACCAACCCATGCAAAGGTTACTCCAGGCCATCAATGAACATGTAGACTCTCCTTGCTACAGATAGATCAGGAACCATGACTGATAATCTCAGAAACTCAGAGATATAAGTCTCTACATCTCTTGTCTGCTTCAGCTTTGCAAGGCTTATGAAGGGTGCTTTAGGATCCTTCTGATCAAAACTTTCCACCAGTATTCTAGTGAACTTAGCATAGGTAGTCATATTTTTCTGTCCCGATGTAGACAACTCATGGAACCACTAATTGTGTGCTTCACCCTCAAAGTGCAGCGTTGTAATCTTGATGGCTTCAACTTCAGGGACTTTGTTCAACTGGAAATAGATATCCAACTTTTCCACCCATGATTTGGAATAACTGGAGGATGATCCATCAAATCCAGAAAAGAATTTTCCCACAAGGTGGTGTCTTCCATGAAAGAAACCACCATCTCTATACTGCTACCATGGTCTTCTCCGGTCCTTGAGATGGAAAAAGTCTTGGAAACTCAAGTTATCCTTGAATCTCTGACTCTGAGAGTCATATTCCATAAAGTAACCTTCAAGGGAGGCTTGCTCTTGTGGTCCTTCAGTCTCCACAGCTAAGAAGGTAGGCATAGTAGAGCATTGTGAGGCTTGTGGAGCTTGTGGCAGGCTCACAGGTTGACCAGTCCCATAATGAGACATGTCAAAAATTTCTCCTTGATGAAATCTCCCAAGATATTCCCTCATTCTATCCACCCTCATCTCCTTGATATCCTTGGAAATATCTTGCATGGCCACTAACAGAGTTCTTGCAAACTCTTCACCTTCTTTATCACTGGTAGTTTCAGGGGCTTTACCTTTGTCTTGATCTTCGGTAGTATAGTCATACTTCTTATGACTTCTGCTTTGGTACCTCTTCTCCCTCTCAGTAATAGGTTCATATTATTCTAAGTGCAACATGGCTGGGGCTCCACGGCAAGCACAGGTTGTTCCAAGAAAGGAGCTCTAATACCATTGTAATGTTCCCAAATTGGGGATTGCATAGCAAGCTTGGAAAATAACGCACTCCTTGGGAGATTGGTGCACAAAATTGAGTTTGTATCCCTTGGATCCCTTAGATCAGAAAATCTGGAGTCTAAATCCAAAAGGGGAGAAAAAACAAATCAAACTAGGTGTGGTAAACAGGTCTCCCACAACCTAGTCTAGCTGGGAAACACTCTACAAGAGGGGTTGCAACTATGCACAACAAGCAGCTTCAAGAATAACATATTATTTGACAATATAAGTAGGAGGACCTTAAATATAATCACTAAATCAATATACAACAGCAAATCAGAAAGTAAAGTGAAGCCCTTTAAATATACAGTAAGTTACATGAGACAAGAGAGCAAGATAGCTTCAGAAAAGAGAGCTGCAACATAGATATATCATCAAAAAAGGCTCAATAGCGTTATTTTTATGAGTTTTAGCAGTTGTACATTACATCTCAGATCTAGGGCAGATCTGTGGATAAAACATCAGATCTATATCAGATCTGGAAAGTAGATGGTTTTCTTTACAAGATCCCCTTGGGGTTTTGACCAAATCATGCATAAATAAGAGTAGATATGAGAAAAAAGTTGCAGATCTGGAATTTTCTGCAATAAATTTATGAATATAACATTTCATTACAATGGATCAGATATAAATAGAACATGGATGAGCAAGCTAATCCATGGATCACTAAGTGGGAGGCAAGACCCAACACTAGATATCTCTGATCTAAACTAAGAGCAAAACACCATGAAGATCCTCACACCAAAATAACACAGTCCATCAATAGGAACAGTTTTGTAGCTCAAATGACATGGTTAACCACCTAGAAATGTGATTCCAAGAAAGAAGAAGACACTCTTCCGTATAAGAAGACACACTCCCCGAGAAGAGGTCTGAAAATAAAATGCAGATATATGCGCATCTAAAACTCCACTTGTCAGCAGTTTGGCTAAGCAACAAACCTCACCAGACCATGAGTCCTCTCGAAAGTGGAGCTTGGCCTCAAGCTCCATAGTGATCTATCTAAAGAAATTCTCCTCCTGTGAATCCTCGCTAGCAGGAACTTCATAGGAATTCCAAATACAATCCTCCACTAAACAACAGAGAATGGTATTTTTCTAAGCAGACAAATACTCAAAAATATGATTAATCAACAACCTTCTCTTGCTGCTCTCCTTTTCCTTTTATAAGATGAGAAAGCTTTTGAAAACCCTAAAACACCTTGATGAGTTAGCCTTTTTCACATGAGAGGCCTCCTTCTAGAACTGTGCTGTCCCTTTTGGAGATGCAATGAATCTAGACAGTGTTGTTGATTTGGTCAAGGTTGACTCAGTCTTCAGCTCAAGCCTCTTTCATACCTGCAAGTGAGTATTCACATGGCCCTGATTTATATTTTTTCACATGGGCATTGATTTATTCAGCCTTTTTAGAGTTTTACATGTCCTCCTTTATTCATTTATTCATGCAACAGAAATTAAGGCAAAATTGAATGTTCCTCTTAGCTATGGCTAAGTAGGAACATTACATATTTGATGAACCTTCTATAGTAACCAGTTAAGCCTAAGAAACTCCTGACATCTTTCTTATTTTGAGGAGAAGGTACCCTTTTGATGATAATGATTTTGTTCGGGTCTACCTGTATTCCTGCTTGGGATATGGAGTGTCCTAATACAACTGCTGATTTCTTCAGGAATTCACACTTTTCTGGGCTTAAGGAGAGATGCATCTCAATGCACCTTCTTATTACTTTACCCAAATTGGAGAGAGCTTCCTGGAATTCATCCCCATATGGTGTGAAATCATCCATGTAGATTTCGACAGTGTCATGGACTAACTTAGAAAAGATACTTAGGACAACCCTTTGGAAGGTGGCTGGGGCATTGCATAACCCAACAGGTAGAAACCTATAAGCAAAGGTACCCCAAGGGCAAGTGAAATTAGTCTTATCTTGGTCTTCAGGGTTGATTTGAATCTGATTGTACCCAATGAACTCATCTAAGAAGGAAAAGAACTTCTTCCCTGCAAGGCCATCCAAGACTTGGTCTATAAAGAGAAAAGGGAAATGGTCTTTCTTGGTGGCTTTGTTAAGTTCTCGATAATCAACACAAATTCCCCACTTCCCATTCTTCTTTGGGACTAGGACAAGAGGAGATACCCACTCACTATCGAATATAGGATATATGAACCCGGCATCCAATAGTTTTTGCAGCTCTTCTTTGAATATTTCCTTCAGAGCCGGGTTCATCCTTCTTTGGGGTTGTATCACAGGCTTGCATCCTTATTTGATGTAAATGTGATGCCTGCATACTAAAGGATGCACCCCTTTAATGTCCTTGTAATACCAAGAAAATGCTTTGAGATTTTCTTTCAAAATCTGGCATATCTGCTTCTCTTCTTCATTCGAGAGGTTTGGGTTGATTTTCAGAGATCTGGATGGGAAAAACCCAATAGCCTTGGTGGTTTCATAGGTTGTCTCAACTGAGTGCACTTCCATCCAATGTTGGCTTTTAGACTCTTTGACTAAGGTTTTGAGAGGAGTGTTAGTGGAGGATTGGTTTTGAATGGCATGGTCGATGAGTTCATCTTCATCAAGTTTCCCCCATCTAAGAATAGCATCTATGGTACACATAGGGGCAGTGTTATATAACTCATCTTCTCCATCCTCCAACCATATAGGGAGATCATGATCAATGGAAGACTGGGCTGGAGGATATAACACTAGATGCTTAGACAAAGGCTATTTTTATAGTCATGTTTCCGACCTGAAAACTAATATAAGCATCTGCAATGGCTAACCAAGGTCTCCCTAAGATGAGAGGATAACCATTAAACTTGGTTTTTGGTTGCAAGACCAGGAAATTTGTAGGATACTTCCAAGATTCAATGGTAACCATAACATCCTCAACAATTCCTTCAGGAGTTACTATGGATCGATCTACAAGTTGTAGAAATGTTGTGGTTTTTCTCAAAGTCCCTTGGAGATTAAGTTTCAACATAGTTTCCTTGGTCATGATATTGATGGCATCCCCTAGATCAATCAAAGTTTTGGGGACTATGACACCGTCTATATGCACATCAACAACTCGACTACCAGGGTTCAGGTATTTTGGAAATATCACCTTCCCCAACATCATGTTAGACAATTTTCCTACCACATTTATGGTGGGGGTATCTCTCTTCCTTCTCCCAGGCTTCTTGAAGCAATTTTCTTTGATGAGCCTATTGTATATAGGGACATCCTTAATGGCTTGGAGAAGTGGTATCTTTACACACAAATTTTCCAATTCTCCCAGAAGTTCGGTATCCTGTGGGGTGTGTTGACTAGGGTGGATCAAGCACTCAGGAAAAGGAGATTGTTGGATCTGAGTGTTATCTTCTTCCTTTTCCTCCTCAACCTCTATAGGTGGAGATGGGGGATGGTTGTCTGGGAGTACTCTTACCAACCTGGGATGTTTCTCCATTGGGAGCCTGTTGTGCCTATCTGTTTTTCAGGTTCGGATTGGGCTATGCATGTGTAGGTAGCCTAGGTGGAGCAACATGAGTAAGCTGAGGTTGAGGTTGTGGTGGAGGCATTAGAGCAGGTAGTTGATTTTGTTGAGGCCTCCACCCTTGAGATGGATTGTTCCACTGAGGTTGTTGTGGAACATACTACTGAAATGGTTGGTTTAGTGGCTGAGGATGGTAAGAAGGGTTGGAAGGCCAAGTAGGAGGTGTAGACCAGGATGGAGGAGTGGGGGTGTACCAAGGTTGCATGGGTGCACTATGATTGTTGTAATATTAAGAGTAAGGTGCACCTTGCATACCTTGTTGATATGGTCGAGGGCTTTGATGCCTTCTATGGTTGATGAAACAGAGTTTCTCTGGAACTTTTTCCCCACCTTGATATACAACTTTAAGTCTAGGTAAGGAGGGACACTTGTCTGTGGCATGATTCTCTTCACAGACTAAGAAAACCTCTATGGCATTCAACGGAAATTAATTTCTTAGGTGCTTCCTGGTACATATAGGAAAAAATATGGCCAGGGTTCTCTATGCTTCCTCTTGCTTCCTTTCGACCTGAATTGTGTCCATCTGCAAAGCAAAGGTGTGCAACATGTCATTCTTGAAGTCATATAACATGTTTCCAATCTTATGTTTTATGAAGGTGGAAGAGGAAGGGGTATTGGATGTACTTTGGATAGCTCTTCCCTTCTTCCCAAATGCCCTAGAATAGTTCCAAAAGATAGTTTTATTGTTTCATAGGGTTGTTAGTAGATATCCCCTCCTGATAACATATTCAAGGTTTCTATCATCTCTTCACTGATCCCTCGAAGAAGTACACGTTTAGGTGAGTTAGGATCAAGAGTACAGTTTGCTCTCTTGTAGTTCAATTGAAACTTCTCTTCATAATCCTCTAGGGATTAATCAAGCCCTAGAGTCATCCTAAATATATCATCCTTAGTTTCCTTGGACCTACAATAGTATTTGTAATTGTTGCTGAAGGTCTCTTCCATCTGTGCCCAAGTAGTGATGCTATCCCCAAGCAAAGCCATGAACCAGCGCAAGGTTGCATCCTTAAGGGTAGATGGGAATAAATTCAACTTCTAATCATCAAATGTGTAGTCATAAGTCCTACAAACAACAACACATTCAAACCTGAATTTTTTAGGGTCCTTAGAGGTAATTCCATGGAAGTGTGGAAGAGCTGGGGGGCTAATGTTTTTCATTTTAGTTTCCCCATCTGCCTCTCTTATGGGAAAGGCTCTCCGGGTCCCAGCCATGGTTAAGATAGGTGAAGTAGGTCCGTCAGTTGAAACAAGGGGTTCTTCTTCTTCCCCAATAGGATCCTCAAAATATTCAAAAGGATATCCTATAGGGGGTCCAATATTACTGCCACTGAAGAAGAGTGAAGGGTGGCTAAGAGGTGATGTGGGGGATTTAGGTAAGATTTATCTTTTGGTATTCCTAGTCCTATGAGGCATGAAAATCAGATCTTTTTGTATTTTTTTTTCAATATTTCTGAAATGACACGAAAAGAAAGGAAAGCAGAAAACAATGCTAAAAACAAAATCAAAACATCTACTACACACCTCCTCGACAATGACGCCAAAAAGTGGTGAGCCCTGGTATTGCTGTTGGACATTGGGTTCAACGCTCCCCGTGTGTTTCGTGACATGGACTAAGGCCTCTCGGGGATCCTAGCTCTGATAATTGTAGCGAAGACTAATACCTGCGGGTTTTGGTCTAACGGCAATTGTGATTCCCAACAAGTGGTATCAGAGCAGGTTCCTTTGGTGTAAGCTTAATAGCTTGAAGGAGATCTGGTTGAGTCATGGACTATCAAAATGTACCTGTGCTAAATACAACAAACTTTCCTGAATGAAGAGATAAGGTTAAGACAGGATTATTGGCTTATGAACTTGAGGTATGGAAGCTTGTGTGTGATGGTTACTGCAAAGACTCACCCACGGTGAAAGAACAACAGAGGAATGCCAAGGAAAAATGTGTGATATATAATAGTCTTCATAACAAGGACCTTGAGTTGATAATGGATTGAACCTCTGCAAAAGAAATCTGGGACATATTGAATTTCATGCATGGAGTAGACATAGAGGACTGCACTGTCAAGAAAGAAAAGAAAAATAAGAAGAAGAAAAATTCATGTCAAAAGGAAAATGTTCAATCAAATGAAGTACCTG
The DNA here is from genome assembly GCA_034641835.2 of Pinus albicaulis. Lineage (NCBI taxonomy): Eukaryota > Viridiplantae > Streptophyta > Pinopsida > Pinales > Pinaceae > Pinus > Pinus albicaulis. The sequence continues at coordinate 3,555 of JAXQQM020083243.1, read as the reverse complement.
CTAGTGTGAATGGAGATAAGAACCATGAAGAAATTACAGCTGAAGAAAAAGCCAAACTTGACACAGCCTTGACTGAAATAGAAAGACTGAAGAATGAAAACAAAGACCTGAAGACATTGGTGCAAATATGTGATGAGAGAGAATATGAAGATAAGAAAGAAATTATTGGCCTGAAGACACAGCTTGAAGAAGCAAAGAAAATAGAAGACACTCTGCTGCAACAAATGAGAGAGAAAAATCTGGAATGTGAAAGATTGGAAGAAGAAGAATGAGAGAGAAAAATCTGGAATGTGAAAGATTGGAAGAAGAAGTAGTGAGCCTAAGAAAGAACTTAGAAAAATCCCAAAGAGAACTATTAATGAACACACCTCTAATTAAAGGCTCTGGACAGTTGGACTAGATTCTAAATGCACAAAGGTCACCTATCATAAAAACTGGGATAGGATATGAAGGTGAAACTAGTAAGTCCAAGGTTGAAGATAACAAGAAAATCATTTTTGTAAAAGATGTAAGGAACAGTGATGCAGCTCAGAAGATTCCCACAGAAGAAGAAGCCAGCAAGAACAATATGTGCAAAGAAACAAACAAAAACAAGCAGCAACATGAAAGAACGGAGAATGAGAAGATGAAACAATCAACTGCTAAAGGCTCATATGCTCCTAAGGATGAATTGAACAAATTCGGAAGATGTCAAAGGAGGTTCCTTCCTCCTATGGAAAATAGCACATGTTTTTCCTACCACAAACAAGGAAATAATGCAGCATATTGCAAGACAAAGCCAATCCAATCCAACCAGCAAAGGATGCAGCAAAAGAGAAGAATCCCTCAAGCAAGCAAATGGAAAGGAAAATCTTTCACTAGGTACACAAATCATTTCCATGGCTATTGTTATACATGCAATGAATTTGGACATAAATATGTTGATTGTAAATTATGTTCAAAAAGGGGAATGAAATATTATACATCAGCTCAAATATACTTTGATAAAATAAGATGTTATACATGCCTCAAGCCTGGCCACAAAGCAAAGGACTGTAAATTGCCATATATATTAAAGAACTGTAGACATACGATGGAAACAAAGAAAATCAAACAAAACTATGAATCTAAAAGAAGAGCAGACACTATGATGAACCCCAATAAAGTATGGAAGGAAAAGAGAAAGGGGGAGCCTATTATCTCCATAACATAATGAATCTAGCATAGTCTCAGGGGGAGCTGCTCTAGGAAACAAAGCAAATATCTAACCAGTTACAAATATGAAGCAACATCCCAGGGGGAGAGCAGTTCATATATAGACCCCATGAAATTAGTCTAAGAAGAGCTCCATGTAATGAGAACAGCTATGAGATCAGGAAGAAAAAGGAATTAGAGACAGAGCAGTGGAGTTGAAAAGGCCTGAAGGAGTGTAATACAGAGGTTTATTCATGAATTAGGGGTGTAATACAGTTTGCAGATGAATTATTGAGCAATTATTGAGCATAGACTTTGATTGAAGACTAAAACCCTGTGGTAAAGACTTAAAATGCTTGGGGATGAGTTGGAGCATTGCCTAAATGGCAGAAGAGGACTGGAGAGGGAGCCCGAGAGCTAAAAGAGACAGAGAACCTCTTTAGTAACAGTATAGGAGGATAATGGGCATCGAGTTGAATATCTGGCCTATTATGAAATTGTAAGAATTTGTTCTAAGATCTATCGCCTGTATATATACATATATCTATTTATGAAGAATTGTGAATAAGTTTCATGTATAGTTTTATGTCTTCCTGGTCGAATCATATGAGGAAATTATCTCAGCGTAACTGTGCATTTGTTGTTTAACTCTGTGTGGAGGGGACCTTTCGTAATTGTGCATTTGCCGAGTTAAATCATGTACAAATGTATGTATGTCTTCTTGATGAAGGATAATGGATTTGTGTAATTGAAGTTCGAATCCCATAGCCAAGGATACGGGCGGAGTGATAGAACTCTGTATACTCTATAATAGGAATCTCTATGCAGGAAGATGGAATTGAAATCATGTATATGATTGAGTTCTAGTGGTGCTCTGGGAATGCGTGAGAGTGCTTTGACTCTGCAGTAGTGTACTCCGTCCCTGTGTTAATGCATATAATCCGGAATGTTCGTGGTTATACGCTTCGGTGTGTATATTGAATATATAAATCGTGTGCGAATAGACCGTGGAATGGCAATGGTTGAATAGTATCGTTGAACATATTGGAACCACGAGTTAATGTTGTACATGGAAGTGTGGAACAAGAACCTGGAGCATAGGAGGAAGTGGAACCACGACCATATGAACAGTGAATGCGGATTGCCGAAAACCACCCTGCCATTTTGCACCGCTTCTCTGGAGCAGGTGGTATTTTCTGAATTGGAGCGATTCCATACAGGAATCGACACGTGGCAAGGGACCCATTTCAAAACCACCCTTTAAAGTGCGCCTTCGCGCGTTATACATCGAGTGAAGACATCGAGCGAAATCGATACACACCGTTGATCTGGAGGCTCGATATCCGACGACGATCATTCGCAGAACTTGCTCGATGTTTAACTAAGGTGTGCGGAGTTTAAGCCAGGTACGGATGCGTTCATTTGATTGAATTGCGGGCCCCGGTGGAGTCATATATATATGAATGTGGTTTATTAATGTTATTCGACGCTTTATGAGGTCCGAGGTAATATATACAAAAATATTTCATATAATATGAACAGAGAATGTAGACAGGTAGCCCGAGAATAGAAATAAGACAGTGAACAGGTGAATAAACACAAGGATAAAATTATGGGTCTGACAGAGATACACAGAGATTACTGGTTTGACAGGAATAAGTACAAGGAAAAAGGTGAATTGAATTTGTAATATGAGTTTCAACCATTAAGTTTAAAACTCATATATGTACAGAGAATGAAAGCAGGTAGCTCGAGAACAAAGATGGTAATAAACAGACATTGCCCAGATTCATATGTATTTGAGAATAAACCTAAAAAGCAGTTATATATGTAGCTGGTGCACACAAGTACAGTGAACAGATGAATAGACACAGAGGTGAACCAAGATATATAGAACAGTTGAATTGTATGTAAAGCAGCAATGGTTCTAGAGCAGTCCTAGAAAAGAAAATGCTATGACTTCCTCTGAACATCATGACAGAAAAAGCAAAAGATTAATGAGACCAAGATCAGATTCAGTATATTGATGATTGTTGTTGAAAACAGTGGAGAGCTCAATAATAGATGTCTTAATTATGGGTAAATGTGCAAGCTGAAGTGAAACCTCTGCATGGTTTATCAAAGTAATATCAATTGATGTTTAGGTACAAGAAGCATGCTTATCAACAAATTACCAAGCATTCTCAGTGAAGCAGCAGTATGATACAGGTCCACAGGATCAATGAACTATGGCAAAAGAACTTCAAGGCCTTCTCCTTAAGATCAGTCATAAAACTGTGTGAAAATGGTTTGTTGAGTTTTCAATTAAACATCTTGAATATGCTTATGGGGAAGATCATCCTGATAGAACAGTCAAAATATCTGAAGTATGAAGGACTATTT